>ONZH01015152.1:0-43037 GCA_900303285.1 Rhinella marina
GAGAGGAAAAAGACATGCAGTATGGAGCAATTACACGGAAACCATTAGATTAGGTAGACTTGGTCTGCTTAATTGCAACCCAGACAAATGAGAGAAAGAGAGGAAAATGACGTATTTTTAAAAGTGACGTTCAGTATAGATCAAGTGTGGTATGTGTTCTATGTATACTACTCAGTTTAATACCGTATATGGCAGCTATCCGGAAAAATAGTTTGGAGAGAGAGAAAGATAGGAAAAAGACGTAAATTGTTTGGAGAGAGGGCCTGTAGGTGGGGGGGCAGGCTGGGGGGAAGGAGGTTGAGCTGGAAGAGCCAGAGGAGTGAATGAGAGCGTGAGTGGTGGTGACAACAGCCGGATGTAGTTAGAATGACGACGCAGGACCCCAACTTAAAAATTTAGCTTAAACCGGTACAATTGTCAATTATGAGCTCGATCAAGTGTGGCATGACTTTTTAGATGGAGATTGCATGTGGTCACGTACTCCCTGGAACCCCATAGTCACCCCTTCTCTGATGTGCTACCCCAGAAAGTTCTCTGCCCCAATTCACAAGACCTTTTGCAGTCTCAGTGTGTTGACAGTGGGGATTTACCAGTGTTGTCTGAGGAGGTGGTGGACAATGGCGAGACACAGGTGTCGGGGGTGAGGTAGTTGAAAGTGAAGCAAGTTACATTGTGGACACCTTGGGGGGGACGTTCTCATGATGGGACAGATTTAATTGTGTTTAGAAAGGCTGATGGGCTTCCGTCAGCACTGTGTGTATAGAACCCCATGGCCTTTCATAAAAATAGTCTGGCGATGACCCCAAGGCAATTTTCAGGGACACGGTAATGGTGACTCACTTAAAAATGCTGCCTGACAACCTGGCGGTGAACCCCTGATTTTCTGTCTTTCAATAAGATTGCAGTGTAAAGCATGGTGGTGAGCCTCAGTAATAGGATTGCAGTGTAAAGCATGGTGGTGAGCCTCAGTATGACTTTTTGGATGGAGATTGCATGTGGTCACGTACTCCCTGGAACCCCATAGTCACCCCTTCTCTGATGTGCTACCCCAGAACATTCTCTGCCCCAATTCGCAAGACCTTTTGCAGTCTCAGTGTGCTGACAGTGGGGATTTACCAGTGTTGTCTGAGGAGGTGGTGGACAATGGCGAGACACAGGTGTCGGGGGGTGAGGTAGTTGTATGTGAAGCAAGTTACAGTGGGGACTCCTTGGGGGGACTTTCTCATGATGGGACAGATTCAACTTGGGTGGATCAGGCACAGGAACAGATCAATTTTTTTTTTTTGTGTTTAACTTTTATTTAGCACAAATAACCACAGAGATATTTATTCGTTATCTTCGCTGCGCAGTCTGGCGTTGGGGTTTGTCACTTTGATGGCGAGCTGTGCCGCTCTCTCCACAATGGTCTTTAGGTTCTTTGAGGAGACGTTGTGGGCGATTTCTGCACAGAAGGACTTGTTGCTCATCAACAGAACCTCGAGCTCCTTGACATTGTGGACCAGGAATTTGCAGAACCCTGTGGGCAGCATGTGTTTGGTCTTCTTGTTGCTACCGTACCCAATGTTGGGCAATATAGATACGCAGGTAATATTATTTTTCACACCTATCCTAAAAAAAAATTTACGCAGTTTGCGCAAATAAAACTGGAAACTGGAACTGGAGAGAGGGCCTGTAGTTGGACCCCCCGGAAAAATTGTTTGGAGAGAGGGCCTGTAGGTGGAACTCCAGAAAAATTGTTTGGAGAGAGGGCCTGTAGGTGGACCTCCGGAAAAATTGTTTGGAGAGAGGGCCTGTAGGTGGACCTCCGGAAAAATTGTTTGGAGAGAGGGCCTGTAGGTGGACCTCCGGAAAAATTGTTTGGAGAGAGGGCCTGTAGGTGGACCTCCGGAAAAATTTTTGAAGAGAGGGCCTGTAGGGGGCCCTCCTGAAAAATTGTGGTAAAAGAGTGCCAGTTGGACCTCTAAAATATGGCGGTTTTTAGTCAGCGTTAGGCAAAGACGATATGGAGGAGGAGGAGTAGAGAAAAGGAATCCAATACATAAGTAATGTTAATCTTTAGCTGCTTTCCCCCGGAGGAGATTTGAATTCCGGTGAAATCCAGGCTTTGTTTATTTTAATAAGCGTCAGCCTGTCAGTGCTGTCAGTTGACAGGCGTGTACGCTTATCGGTGATGACGCCACCAGCTGCACTGAATACCTGCTCTGACAGCATGCTAGCGGCAGGGCAGGCCAGCACCTCCAAGGCGTACAGCGCCAGTTCAGGCCACGTGTCCAGCTTTGAAACCCAGTAGTTGTATGGAGCAGAGTGATCGCTACGGACGTTGGTATGGTCAGCTAGGTACTCCCTCACCATCTTTCTGTACAGCTCCCCCCTACTCTGCCTAGACTGGGGACAGGTGACAGTGTCTTGCTGGGGTGACATAAAACTGGCAACGGCCTTGGAGAGCGTTCCCCTGCCAGTGCTGGACAACCTGCCTGCTCGCCTCCTCTCCCCCGCTACTTGGCCCACAGAACCATGCCCTCTGCCGCTAGCGGCGTCAGATGGGAAGAATTGTTTCAGCTTGTGCACCAGGGCCTGTTGATATCTATTCACTCTCATACTCCTTTTCTCTGCAGGGATGAGAGTGGAAAGGTTCTGCTTGTACCGTGGGTCCAGGAGAGTGAACACCCAGTAATCGGTGTTTGAAAAAATTCTTCTAACGCAAGGGTCACGGGATAGGCAGCCTAACATGAAGTCTGCCATGTGCGCCAGAGTCCCAACACGCAAGAATTCCCTCTCCTCACTGGCTTGACTCTCCATTTCCTCCTCCTCCTCCAAGTCCTCCTCCAAGTCCTCCTCTTCAGCCCATACACGCTCAAGAGTTAAGGACTGAGCACTGGTACCCTCTACTGCAGGGCTGGCCAACCTGAGGCTCTCCAGCTGTTCCTCTTCCTCCTCATCCTCATCCCCCTCCTCCGATACGCGCTGAGAAACAGACCGGAGGGTGCTCTGGATATCAAGCGACGTATCTTCCTCCACTGTCTCTTGTGACAGGCGCAAAGCATCCGACTTGATGCTGAGCAGTGAGTTTTTCAACAGGCAAAGCAGCGGGATGGTGAGGCTGATAATGGCGGCATCGTCGCTGACCATCTGTGTTGACTCCTCAAAGTTGTTTAACACCTGGCAGATATCAGACATCCACGTCCACTCCTCATTGTAGACTTGAGGAATCTGACTGACCTGACTACCAGTTCTGGTGGAAGTTGACATCTGGCAGTCTACAATCGCTCTGCGCTGCTGGTAAACTCTGGATAACATGTTTAATGTCGAATTCCATCTCGTGGGCACAGCGCAGAACAGTCGGTGATCGGGCAGTTGTAGGCGGTGCTGCGCTGCCCTGAGAGTGGCAGCATCTGTGGTCGACTTGCGGAAATGCGCACAGATGCGGCGCACCTTGGTGAGCAAATCAGACAGATTGGGGTATGTCTTGAGGAACCGCTGAACTATTAGATTGAACACGTGGGCCAGGCATGGCACATGTGTGAGTCTGCCGAGTTGCAGAGCTGCCACCAGGTTACGCCCGTTGTCACACACAACCATGCCTGGCTTGAGGTTCAGCGGTGCCAGCCACACATCGGTCTGCGCCGTGATGCCCTGTAACAGCTCTTGGGCGGTGTGCCTTTTGTCACCTAAGCTCAGCAGTTTGAGCACCGCCTGCTGGCGCTTACCCACGGCACTGCTGCTGCGCCTAGAGCTACAGACAGAAGGCGCCATGCCCACGGATGGTAATTCGGTGGAGGAGGAGGAGGAGGAGGGGTCGGAGGAGGAGGAGGCATAGTACGTCTGAGAGACCGTGACCGAGGTAGGCCCCGCAATCCTCGGTGTGGGCAGTACATGAGCGGCCCCGGGGTCATTCTCTGTCCCAGCCTCCACCCAGTTAACCCAATGTGCCGTCAGTGAGATATAGTGTCCCTTCCTGGCAGCACTTGTCCACGTGTCCGTGGTTAGGTGGACCTTCTCAGAAACAGCGTTGGTCAGGGCACGGATGATGTTCTCTGACACGTGCTGGTGTAGGGCTGGGACGGCACATCGGGAAAAATAGTGGCGGCTGGGGACCGAATACCGAGGGGCAGCCACCGCCATGAGATTGCGAAAGGCCTCGGTCTCTACCAGCCTATAGGGCAGCATCTCCAGGCTAAGCAATTTGGAGATGTGGACGTTGAGGGCTTGAGCATATGGGTGGGTGGAACCGTATTTCCTCTTGCGCTCCAGCGTCTGCTGTAAAGACAGCTAAACGCTGCGCTGGGACACATTGGTGGACACTGTGGAGGATCGTGGAGGCGAAGGTGTGGTTTTCCGGGGGGAGGCGCTCGTGCCGGGGTCCTGGGCAGGGGGTTGACTAGCAGAGGCAGCGAGTGACACAGGGGAAGGAGCAGTGGTGTGACCCGCAGGAGGTGGTGAACGGCCTTGGTTCCATTGAGTGGGGTGTTAAGCACTCATATGCCTGTGCATGCTGGTGGTGGTTAGGCTAGTAGTGGTGGCACCCCCTGCTGATCCTGGTGTGGCACAGGTTGCACACCACAGTCCGTCGGTCATCCTCACTTTCTTTAAAGAACCTCCAGACTTGTGAACATCTAGGCCTCGCCACGGGAGCTTTACTACGTGAAACAGTTGCTGCTGATGCACCAGCTCTGGCCCTGCTTCTCCCTCTGGCCACACCACTGCCTCTTACAACCTGTTCTGGTGCAGCACTCGCCTCCGCCTCAGAAGCACTGTCTTCACTCGGCATATCATCCCAGCTTGGGTCAGTCACCTCGTCATCCTCCGATTCCTCAGTCTGCTCCCCCCCTCGGACTTCCTGCCCTGACAACAACTTCACCACTGTCTGACAACCGTGTCTCCTCATCGTCCGACACCTCTTTACAAACTTCTTCCACTAACTCAACATTGTCATCATCATCATCATCACCCACAGACTGCGACAGTTGGAAAACTTGGGCATCGGGAACGAGGTCAGAAGCAACCTGAGAAGTGGTTTGTGACTCTGGGAAGTGAATGAAATACTTACCTTCCGTCAACAGACTGAATTTGGGGCCCTAGAACAAAAATTAAAAAATAATTTAGAAACTCTGAATGATGAAATAAAGGAAAGGAAACACAGAAAGTACATTCATGATAAACAAGATTTTGACACCGATAGGGTTTACACGTGGAAAAATAGACAAAACCAGAATTTTCGAACTACTAGATACACAGACATCTCTGAATCCGAAAACTCAGGAACAGATACAGGTAGTACAGTGAGCTCAACAAGAGGAGCTACAAAAAGAAAAGTTAAATATAGTAGAAATCGCAATTCCAAGAGGACAGTGAACCCTACACTATATCAATCTAAAAAAGGGAAAAGTGGAGAAACACAGTCATGTGGGCCCTCCCCCTCATTCAATGGTTACTCTGTGGCTTCTCAATCCAATATAGCCTCAAAAGAAAGACAGAGGGATATGTACAATACACAAACGACAATGTTTGGACTCAACACTTCACAGAATACAGGAGTAGGACCACAACTGGGTACTGCGAGTACAAACTCGCATGTACAGATAGGAGCGAACTCGACCATGTCAATGACCTCAAAAAACAATGGCATGAATATAATATCTACAAGTGGTCTGGGGGCCCCGGGACCTCCTGTTGCTCCTCTTTTTTTAGGCCAGAACACTGTCCAGTTGAGGGACAGGGAAAAATGGGGCTACAATGCCAAGTAAATTATGAAAATAGAGAAGTAGGAACATCTCAGCTAGCCAACATACAGGGAGAACCTGTTTCTGACACCCAGATAATCAATATGTCCAGTAGTCCCCTTACAGATACACAGGTGATATTATTGCAAAAGGGTCTGACATTTACACCTGAACCATAATTTCATAAATTCACTTGGGTGAAAGATATCAATTTGTTTGCACGCAAACTGGCACTACACAAACAATATTTGAGCACAACTTTTGATACTGGTAAATTATTACAGAAGGAAGAACAAACTCTGAAAGCCCTAGAGGATTTACAACTAGAAAATGAGGGTTTAATCTCAGAGATAGAACCACCATTGACCCAACATAGACCAAGATCACAATGGACCCCCATATTTTCACAATATAAAAATATTGAGACATTTGTGCAGCTTGTCACACAAGAGATTAACCAGTTGCAAGTAAAAAATGTAGAAGTCCCAAACAATTTGACAACTAATGAATATAGGGCACTTGAGGAATTGAGGAGGAATGACAACTTGATAATCAAACCCAGTGATAAAGGTGGGAACATTGTGATCCAGGACGTGGTGACTATGAGGCGATGGTGGTTAAGTTGTTAACTGATAAGGATACATATTTAATATTACCAGAGAATCCCACTTGTGGATACTTATCTGAGCTGTTGACTATTTTAAAAAGAGCTAAAGATCAGCGACTTATCTCCAAAGAGGAGTATAAGTTTCTATATAATGCACATCCTACCATTGGAACCTTTTATGCCCTACCAAAGGTGCACAAAAGAAAGACACCAGTCCCGGGGCGACCGATTGTGTCGGGTAACGATTCTCTGACACAGTCTTGTAGCCAGTATGTGGATACAATATTGAGATCTTTTGTCACAGCTTTACCTTCGTACATCAGGGACACCACTGATGTACTGTCAAAAATCAGTAATGTCACATTAACAAACTCCACAATGTTAGCAAGCCTCGATGTAGAGGCCTTATACAGTAACATTGATCATAAATTGGGCCTATCAGCGGTGAAATATTACCTAGACACCAAAAGCACTATTTTTAAGAAACACAATGAGTTTGTTCTGGAATTACTAGAGTATATACTTACACATAACTATTTCCTGTGGAATGGGAGGTTCTATAAACAATTAATTGGGGCCGCGATGGGGACACCCTGTGCACCGACATTCGCAAATTTATTTCTTGGGTGGTGGGAGGACACGATTGTGTTTACTGAACAATTTGCACATTACACTCAGTTTATCACATTTTGGGGTCGTTTCATTGACGATATTTTAATTTTCTGGGAAGGGGGACAGCGGGATTTCGAGGAATTTGTGAGGGCACTTAACACTAACAGTATTGGAATGCACTTCACGTATGAAATCCATCCAGACCTTATCATGTTCCTGGACATCTGCATTCATAAAGATCAAGGAGGTAATTTAGATACTGAGATATTCAGAAAGCCGACATCTACAAACAGCTTTCTCCACTGGTCCAGTTGGCATCCTACCCCGTTGAAAAATGGTATACCAGTGGGACAATATCTGAGAGCCAAGAGAAATTGCAGCACGGAGGAGGCCTTTGAAAAGGAAGCAGGAGAACTGTATAGAAGATTCAGGGCTCGTGGATATCCCCGCAAAACCTTAAAAAAGGCATATAACAGGGTAAAATCCAGACTTGAGATCAGTACTAACAACCTACCCAAGCATAACATATAGAAGGGGGAAAAATCTGAGGGAAGAACTAGTACATATCTTTCTACCAATAGAAAGGACGAAGACAGTTATGTCTACTATAACGACAAAGGGCTCTTACCCCTGCGGACATTGCTCATTTTGCCAATATCTTCCTAGAATACAGAAATTCAGGAATCCAGTTGATGGGCGTGAATATACTATAAATGATTTTTTTAACTGCCGAACGAGCGGTATAGTATATATAGCATCTTATACCTGCCCAAAACTATATGTTGGAAAAACGGTACAAGAAATTAGGAGACGAATATCCGGACATATGAGTGCTATCAACACCAAAAAAGATACTCCTCTATATAGACATATTAAGTATGTTCACAATGGCAATATAGATGTCCTGAAATTTTGGGGAATCACAAAAATGAAATTGGGACCAAGAAGTGGGGATCTGGATAGATTACTACTACGTGAAGAGGCTAAATGGATCCATAGATTGGGATCCCTAAGTCCTGCCGGACTCAATGAAGGTTTTTCCTTCTCAGCTTTCATATAATGTTAATGGTATGTTAAAAGGAATAGATAAAATATGTGTTTAGCTGACACAAATTTGTCGGTCTTGGGTGTCCAGAAAGGCCCGCCCCCCTCCCATCCCCACTACGTAGATAAACACAAAAGAACATAGGTCTGTTATTATCTTTCAATAAATTATTCTCCCCTATCTTCTTTAAGCCCCTCCCCCCCGGCTCTACACAAATACACACATATGGCTATATTACATACTGGGGCACGTGAGTGATTGAAAGTGTATCCATTTAGTGAGGTTGTTTGATAACAATATAGCAGGCATTAACCCCTTCACCCCCAGCGCCGTACATGTACGGCGCTGGGGCGATGCGGGCACATGGCGCCCGCTCGCGGGTGCGGCGGGCGTCATGGCCGGCAAGTCTCTGCTGTTTCTAACAGCAGAGACTTGCCGCTACCTACTATATCGGCGGCGTCTTCCGGGTTGACTAGATGCCGTGATCACACGTGATCACGGCATCTAGTTGCGGCTAAACCCGGAAGCGTTCGCTTCCGGGTGGTGTACAGACACCCCGTGTGGCCAATCGGGGTGTCTGTACACCATATGAAAACTGTAATCCTCGCTGGTGAGGATTACAGTTTTCAAAGTGCAATTCTTATTCTGGCCACTAGATGGCAGGCCAGGATAAGAAATGAGCAATTCATGTCTTTCTGAGTCTATAAAACCCAGAATTGCTCATAAAGAAAAAAAAAAAAGCCACAATATATAAGCCCATATTTGAGCTTTCTAATAGTAAAAAAAAAATTTAAAAAAAAAGTTAAAAAATATATAAAAAATAAAAAAGATGTAAAAGTTCAAATCACCCCCCTTTCCGTATAAGTAAAAAATAAATACCTAAATAACAATAAATATAGACATCATGGGTATCATCGTGACCGAAAACGCCCGTACTTTTAAAATATAAAAAAAAAAATTCCAATACAGCGAATTGTGTGGCGGAAAAAAGCGTCCAAATGGCGATTTGCCGTTTTTTGTCTCTTTTTTTTTCTAAAAAAAATTAAATAAAAAGTGATCAAAAAGTCATACACACCCCAGAATGGTATCAATAAAAACTTCAGATCGTCCCGCAAAAAATGAGCCCCCATACAGCTCTGTACACATAAATACCAAAAAGTTATAGGGGTCAAGATTTGACAAGGAAAAAAAAAAAAAAAAAAAGGGCAACTTTCTAATTATGTTATCACTATGAAAACGCAGGAAAAACTATACATATTAGGTATTGCCGGATTCGTACTGACCAGTAGAATGAAAGTAACGGATCAGTTTTAATGCACATCGAACGCTGTAAATAAGAAACCCGTAGAACTGTAGCGGAATAGCGTTTTCTTTGCAATTTCACCCGGTTTGGAATTTTTTTCCCGCTTCCCACTACACCGTATGCAATAATAAATGGTGGCGTTGGAAAGTACAACTTGTCCCGCAAAAAACAAGCCCTCATACAGCTATGTGAACAGAAAAATAAAAGAGTTATGGCTGTTTGAAGGCAGGGAGCGCAAAACGAAAATGCAGAACCGAAAAAAGCTCCGGGGGTGAAGGGGTTAAACAATGGACACTAGCATGCCCACGTGCACTATGTATATAACACATAAGTGACAAATATAGCTTTCCCACAATAAGGACATATGAGAGTATTGTAGTAGGTTTTCAATAATGAACTGCGCCGTTGCGTGCGCAGTGGACATGAGTATCGCGGCAGCGAGAGATGTGGAGCGATCCGCACGCACGCCCCCTTTCAGCCCAGGGAATGACGTTTGGAGAAGGGAGTTGGGGAGGAGGAGAAAGTTACACCTGAAGGAAGGTAGGTAGCCGCTCCCCAGTGGGCGCGGCATCCATGCTCGGCAGGTACGTATAGGTGGATACATGGGGAGGAGTGGAAGGAGGGAGTTTAAAAGGACCGCAAGACTACGGGTGCACGCCAGTACCTCTTGTTCCCTTGACAAAGCCGCATAGCAGCGAAACATGTCGGGAGAGGGTGCACAGTGATTTTAAACACGGGAGGCTGTCTCTCTAACAACAATGGTGGAGTGTGAATGTGTGCCTGTTTTGTGTGGTGTGTGCCAACAGTTAGGATAGCAACAGTGCAGCCATCCACAGGGTTAGATTGTTACAGCATGGTTGTGTGATGACATAGGGAAAGCTATAGTGCAGCCATCCAAGGCCTGCACAGGGTGAAATAGGTGTGTGTACCCTGTCACAGGGGGTTGACTGCAAGAGTGTTCATGTGCTGACAAGCATTATTAGTGCCAGGATTTATCAGGCACCGAGGATGAATTATTCCACCAAACATATGCAGCAAAAGGAGTGGCCACAAATAGGAGGTCTTGCATTTATCCAGTAGGGCCAAAAATAGTACAAGTTAATAAGATCCGTATAGGGTCACACATGACCTATTAATATATACCCAACCTTCTAACTCCTCAGTGTGAAGAGTACGTTTAGAAGGTCTGAGGATAGGGGTTGCAATCTCCTTCTTGCCCCCCTTCCTCCACACATGCTGTAAGTGCCAAATAGATTGCTATATATATCCTATTGGACTTAGCACACCTTACAATACAGGCACAACACCCACAGCAAACAGTTACACATGGGAGACTACCTCCTGCTGAGAATTTTAAAAATGTGGTGTCAGTTATTTTAGAGAGGTATAGATTAAAGGTTATGTTTTATGATAACATTGGAACCCATAGAGGAGGGTAATCTTGGACTAAAGCCCATTTGTTGAAAATATATTAAAACCCCTGAGGTTCCAGTGATGGGGAACCGATACTGATGACTCTGGGAAGGGTCCAGAAAACAGTTCCTGAGAGTATGCCGGATCGCATTCCAAATTTTCCTGGGAGGGGGCAGACTGGGGGGAAGGAAGTTGAGGTGGAGGAGCCAGAGGAGTGCTCCCTTGGGTAACGTGGGTGGACTGCGTGGAAGACTGACTGGTGGACAAATTACTTGAAGCATTGTCCGCAAGCCACGACATCAGCTGTTCGCACTGTTGTGGTTTCAACAGTCCTCTACCACGTGTCCCTGTAAGTTGAGACATGAAGCTAGGGAGTGTAGCTCTGCGGCGTTCCCCTGCTCCCTCATCAGCAGGTACTGTCTCACCCTGCCCAGGACCACGGCCTCTGCCCCCTGCAGTAATTGAATACCCACGCCCACGCCCTCGTCCTCGACCCTTAGCCCTGGGGTTCAACATTTTCTGTATATAAGTGTATTATATAAAAAATAAAAAATAAATGGGCCTGGTGTACTGAAACCCACAAACTTGTTCAGTCTGGTTTAATTAAGTGACGTAAAGAAAGTGTCACCTGGACAGAAAATACGGATTGTAGTGAGTGTACTGAACTGTGACACACAGAATGGTTCCACACTGCTGTGTGAAATGGATTTGTATCACTGAGCTAAAACAACAAAAAAAAATATTTTTTTTATATATTTTTTTAATATATTTTTTTGTAGTTTTGTTTTTTTTGGAACGTGACGTGCAGAAACTATCGTAGACCTAACTCACACCCTGTTAATGGTGGCTATTTTGACTGTGACCCAGACAAATGTCGCACAGAGATTTTTGGGATCAAGCTATAAACGTGAGAGCAAAAGACCTGGTTGGATTACGTGACGTACAGAAAGTGTCACCTGGACAGAAAATACGGATTGGAGTGAGTGGACAGCTGAACTGTGACACACAGAATGGTTCCACGCAGCTGTGTGAAATGGATTTGTATCACTGAGCTAAAACAACTAAAAAACTATTTTGTTCAAATTTTTTTTTTGGAGTTTTGTTTTTTTTGGAACGTGACATGCAGAAACTATCGTAGAGCTAACTGACACCCTACTGACGGTGGCTATTTAGACTGCGACCCAGACAAATGTCGCACAGAGATTTTTGGTTCAAGCTATATACGTGACAGGCAGCAAAAGACTTGGTTGTATTAAGTGACACACAGAAAGTGTCACCTGGACAGAAAATACGGATTGGAGTGAGTGGACAGCTGAACTGTGACACACAGAATGGTTCCACACTGCTGTGTGAAATGGATTTGTATCACTGAGCTAAAACAACAAAAAAACTATTTTTTTATAGATTTTTTTAAATATTTTTTTTGTAGTTTTGTTTTTTTTTGGAACGTGACATGCAGAAACTATCGAACACCTAACTCACACCCTGTTAATGGTGGCTATTTTGACTGTGACCCAGACAAATGTCGCACAGAGATTTTTGGGATCAAGCTATATACGTGAGAGCAAAAGACCTGGTTGGATTACGTGATGTACAGAAAGTGTCACCTGGACAGAAAATACGGATTGGCGTGAGTGGATAGCTGAACTGTGACACACAGAATGGTTCCACACTGCTGTGTGAAATGGATTTGTATCACTGAGCTAAAACAACAAAAAAACTATTTTTTTTATATATTTTTTTTATATATTTTTTTGTAGTTTTGTTTTTTTTTGGAACGTGACGTGCAGAAACTATCGTAGACCTAACTCACACCCTGTTAATGGTGGCTATTTTGACTGTGACCCAGACAAATGTCGCACAGAGATTTTTGGGATCAAGCTATATACGTGAGAGCAAAAGACCTGGTTGGATTACGTGACGTACAGAAAGTGTCACCTGGACAGAAAATACGGATTGGAGTGAGTGGACAGCTGAACTGTGACACACAGAATGGTTCCACGCAGCTGTGTGAAATGGATTTGTATCACTGAGCTAAAACAACTAAAAAACTATTTTGTTCAATTTTTTTTTTTGGGAGTTTTGTTTTTTTTGGAACGTGACATGCAGAAACTATCGTAGAGCTAACTGACACCCTACTGACGGTGGCTATTTAGACTGCGACCCAGACAAATGTCGCACAGAGATTTTTGGTTCAAGCTATATACGTGACAGGCAGCAAAAGACTTGGTTGTATTAAGTGACGTACAGAAAGTGTCACCTGGACAGAAAATACGGATTGGAGTGAGTGGACAGCTGAACTGTGACACACAGAATGGTTCCACACTGCTGTGTGAAATGGATTTGTATCACTGAGCTAAAACAACAAAAAAATTATTTTTTTATATATTTTTTTAATATATTTTTTTGTAGTTTTGTTTTTTTTTGGAACGTGACGTGCAGAAACTATCGTAGACCTAACTCACACCCTGTTAATGGTGGCTATTTTGACTGCGACCCAGACAAATGTCGCACAGAGATTTTTGGGATCAAGCTATATACGTGAGAGCAAAAGACCTGGTTGGATTACGTGACGTACAGAAAGTGTCCCATGGACAGAAAATACGGATTGGCGTGAGTGGACAGCTGAACTGTGACACACAGAATGGTTCCACACTGCTGTGTGAAATTGATTTGTATCACTGAGCTAAAACAACAAAAAAACTATTTTTTTTATATATTTTTTATATATTTTTTTTGTAGTTTTGTTTTTTTTGGAACATGACGTGCAGAAACTATCGTAAACCTAACTCACACCCTGTTAATGGTGGCTATTTTGACTGTGACCCAGACAAATGTCGCACAGAGATTTTTGGGATCAAGCTATATACGTGAGAGCAAAAGACCTGGTTGGATTACGTGACGTACTGAAAGTGTCACCTGGATAGAAAATACGGATTGGCGTGAGTGGACAGCTGAACTGTGACACACAGAATGGTTCCACACTGCTGTGTGAAATGGATTTGTATCACTGAGCTAAAACAACAAAAAAACTATTTTTTTTATATACATTTTTTTTAATATATTTTTTTTATATTTTTTTTTGTAGTTTTGTTATTTTTTTGGAACGTGACGTGCCGAAACTATCGTAGACCTAACTCACACCCTGTTAATGGTGGCTATTTTGACTGCGACCCAGACAAATGTCGCACAGAGATTTTTGGGATCAAGCTATATACGTGAGAGCAAAAGACCTGGTTGGATTGCGTGACATACAGAAAGTGTCACCTGGACAGAAAATACGGATTGGCGTGAGTGGACAGCTGAACTGTGACACACAGAATGGTTCCACACTGCTGTGTGAAATGGATTTGTATCACTGAGCTAAAACAACAAAAAACTATTTTTTTTATATATTTTTTTTGTAGTTTTGGTTTTTTTGGAACATGACGTGCAGAAACTATCGTAGACCTAACTCAAACCCTGTTAAAGGTGGCTATTTTGACTGCGACCCAGACAAATGTCGCACAGAGATTTTTGGGATCAAGCTATATACGTGAGAGCAAAAGACCTGGTTGGATTACGTGATGTACAGAAAGTGTCACCTGGACAGAAAATACGGATTGGCGTGAGTGGACAGCTGAACTGTGACACACAGAATGGTTCCACGCAGCTGTGTGAAATGGATTTGTATCACTGAGCTAAAACAACTAAAAAACTATTTTTTTTTTTTTTGGAGTTTTGTTTTTTTGGGAACGTGACGTGCAGAAACTATCGTAGAGCTAACTGACACCTTACTGACGAAGGCTATTTAGACTGCAACCCAGACAAATGTGATCAAGCTATATACGTGACAGGCAGCAAAAGACTTGGTTGTATTAAGTGACGTACAGAAAGTGTCACCTGGACAGAAAATACGGATTGGAGTGAGTGGACAGCTGCACTGTGACACACAGAATGGTTCCACACTGCTGTGTGAAATGGATTTGTATCACTGAGATATAACATAAAAAAAAAGGGGGTTATATATGGCGATAGCTGCACTACTAGTGCCAGCCAGCCAGCCAAGCCAGGAGACAAAAAAAAATGTCTTGTAGCCCTTAGAAGGGCTGTTGGGTTCTTTGTGGGTGATTCCTGCCTAACAGAGAACTAAATGCAGGCCCTAACACTCTCCCTGAAACACAGCAGCTCTATCCCTAACGACATCCAGACAGCATCTGAGCCGAGCACCGCGGCCAGTCACTAGTATATTCCAGGGTCACCTGATCAGGCCAGCCAACCCCTGCTATCGACATGTAAAGGCCCCACGTGATGCTGAGTGTACCGCAGAGTCTCCTGGCTTGTGATTGGCTGAGTTTATAGGCGCAAAAAAAGCACGATGCGGAAGTTGCCATTTCCTCAAGCATGGCGAGATACTCGTCCGAGCAGCGAGCACTTACGAGTACCCTAATACTCGAACGAGCACCAAGCTCGGACGAGTATGCTCGCTCATCTCTAGTTGGCACATATAATTTTGTACAAAATATATTTGCCAAGAATCTCTAATTTACAAAACAAGCATAGCATTAGCTCCAGAATACTTCATATCTCTATGGCATTTTATGCTTTATGTGGTTAGCAGTGTGCCGTTGCATTGTATGTATTTTCCTTTCCTTGTGCATTTAGCCATAGCAACGTGCACCTGCGCACTGGGATGTGCTGACTGAAATTCCCCTTTTTTTCTTTGTAAGTTAATACTGCAGAACAGCCTGCAGGATCACCACCACATATGTGAAGGTAGCCTAAGGCAAATTACTGTGAAGGGGCACGTATCTGAGAATACCTTCACTTGTTTGGATGGAGTTAGAGTCGTAGCCTAGCATGAAAAAAAATTGCTGCAGCGCACTATGCACGCCCACGTTGTCCTTCTATATGGTTTTCATTATTGGCACTGGTATATATACAATACAGTACACTAATTTTTTAACATGTTTTTACTTTTCAAATATTTTGTTACTCACCCTGCCGTATCTCTGCGCGGATCTCATTAAGCCGCTCTGGGCACTTGAACTTCAAAATGGACCATTTCCGCTGGATCTGGCCCGGGGTCTGCATCCGCACTGTGTCAAAGTGATGGCGCAAGCCTCGGATCACCTGCTGCACAATCTTCTTCTTCTGCTGATTCGGGTGTCCGTGTGTGCCATCGTAATCCTGCCGGTCCATCAGCCGGATCATGTATTTCAGCTCTCCAGAGCTAAATGCTGACGATTGCCTGGATGCCATTTTCCAAACTTCGCTCTGCCTCTGAGGAGTGCACGTTGCGGCCTAGCGCCGTGTGTGCCTGCGTATTAAGCAATCGCTAGACTATAGTACGCTAAGGATTTGTACGCACTTTGTACTAATGTACGTACGTATGTACGTACGTATTCAGTTAAATAGCATACCTTTAACAATGCTATGTTCGTTATTAGTGCGCAAATGTTCGCAGAACACGACCAGAATAACGAATGATTTGTACACAGCTTCGACCGAATAGATTCATATTAAGATCGAATCTTTTTAAAAATTCGACGAACATTCGGAGAAACGAATCTTTGAAGATTCGCTCATCTCTAGTAACATGGACATGGAAAAAGGCTCAGGAATTTTAATTACCCTAAACTTAACTGCAGCAACCAGTATCAGGCAGCTGAAGCCAAGGCTAAAAAAAAAAATCAAATCATGGGGCGAATCAAAGGGGGCATAGATGCACATAAAAGGAACATCGTTCTACCACTTTACAAATCACTCGTCAGACCACATATGGAATATTATTTACAATTTTGGGAGCCAGAGCAAGACATTGTACAGCTTGAGCGAGTTCAAAGGGGGGCACCTAAATGAGTATGAATGAGTGGACAACAGCACAACGAAAAAAAAATGATCAAAATTAGGGTTATTTAGTTTAGAAAAAAACTGCTAAGGGGTGATCTAATGCATAGATACAGTTTATAGACGTCAATCAATAGCAGATCTCTCCCATGATCTATTGATACTCAGGCATATAACAAGTGGCCATCTTCTATGCTAAGTAGGTCAACACAGCAGTATAGAAGAGGATTCTTTATGGTAAGAGCAGAGAAGGTTGTTATGGTAAACTCACTAAAAGTGTTCAAGAGGGGCTTGGATGCAGTTCTTCAGTATAGCAATAGTTTTAGTTACTAGATTGCTGGAGATCAGTCGTTGATCCGGGAGCTATTCTAATACTCAAATTTAGAGTCAGAAAGGAATTTTATTTCCATAAGATGAGGAAAAGGAGCTTATACCTTATGAGACTCATATACCTTCATCTGGATTAGCTTTGCCGGATAACAGACTACTCTAAACACGTTTCATTTTTCAGCTTTACAAAGTACAGTATATTACTATTTTAATGGGCATTATGCAATTCTTAATTTCCCATGATTTGTCTCTGCAATGAAATGGGTTAGTTATTGCCAGTTTACCACAGGTCACTGCAGGATGGCACGGTCTGATCTATTTATTGTCAAGGGACTCTTTTAACAAGTAGAATTCTCTAAAAAGCAGAACCTCTTTATGTTGACTGCATGGAAACCTTTACAAAACAATTTAATTGTTTAACTTTAGATGTTCTTATCATTGTTTAATCTTTTTTAAAAATCCTTAATCAGAAAATTACATTTAGAATTGTCTATGACCAGGATTTCATAAGGCTGCCGCAATGCTTCCCCTGTGGTTAGCCAAAACCGTGACTGGATTTAGAGAGGTATAAAGCTTATCCTTCCTTTAGGATAGTTTCCTATATTGCATAAACTGTATGGAAAATTGCTAATAAAATGTAACTTGTCAATCGTACCTTAATGAAGTTCTTACAGAAATATTATCCAGGCACTACTATGACAATAGAAGGACAATACGATGATGTTTTAATACACGTTAATACACATTATATACAGTTTTCTGTGTAAACAGTTTATATTTTGAATGATAAACAGATTTATTCAATCATCCACAATGTTAGCTCATTACAGTATTATTTCTGTAGAAGGTAAGAGGATTACAGTATGCATCATCAAATCAGTATTTCAAAGAACTACACACAAGGTGCACAGTACAATGAGCTTACAATCAATCAAATTTCCACTGCTTGTTTAACTTGTCTTCATTTAATCCCTTCCCGACACGCAATGTACATGTCCGACGCTCCAGGAAGTGAGTTCCCAATACCTGTCATAATAGTACGGCATGCGAAGTTAGTGAACACAGATGCTGTGCTTGCACGATCAGCAGCAGGGGCCTGGCTGTTACTGATAGCCATGCAAGTGCTGTATCTGCTGCCATCGGTAGTAACTGCAGTGCTGACAGATTAACCCATTAGATGCTGTGATCAATGCTGACTGCTGCATCTAAGGGGTTTACTGAGGGAGGGATATCCATCTCTTACCACATCAGCTCCCTGCAATGCAATCACAGGGCTGCCAGTGGCTGCTATGGCAGCCCAAGCCCTTACAAAGGCCTGGATATCATACAAACTGTCAGTGTAAAACCTACAATTCAATGCAGTGCAATAAAGCATTTATTGCACTGCACTGAAATAAGGATCAGACTCTGAAAAAGTCTTCTCATAGTGCCATACAATAACAAAAAAACTTAACCACTTCCAGACTGGGCCATTTACCCCTTCCTGACCAGGCATAATTTTGCAAATCTGACATGTAACTCTGGAAAGCTTTTACTTATCCAAGCCATTCAGAGATTCTTTTCTCGTGACACATTGTACTTCATGTTAATTGGTAAATTTGAGTCAATATGTTTTACCTTTATTTATGAAAAATCCTAAATTTACTGAAAATTTTGAAAAAAAATCACAATTTTTTAAATATGAATTTCTCTGCTTTTAAGTTGCATAGGGATATCTAATAAAATTGTTATTAATGAACATTCACCATATGTTCACTTTATGTTGGCATAATTTTGGAAATGTAATTTTATTTTTTAGGACGTTAGAAGGCTTCGAATTTTAGATGTAATTTTTAAGATTTTCATGAAAATTTCCAATAGTTAATTTTAAAGGACCTTTGCAGTTCTAAAGTGACTTTGAGGGGCTTAAATAATAGAAACCTCCCATAAATGAACATATTTTAGAAACTACAGCCCCCAATGTTATCAAAACTGATTGCCATTTTGGCGTATTTGCGTACGCATTTTAAAATTGGTACGCTAATACATATGCATATTTTAATCTGTACACAAATGCATACGCATAACATACAAATTGTTAAAATGTGTACGCAAATATGCGAAAATGGCACTCGACCATGCTCGGCTGAGCATGCTCGCTCATCTCTATTTATTAACCCTTTAGTTTTCCCACAAGAATTAAAACAGAAGGAAGGTGAAATTTAAAAATATTTTTTTCTTTCGCAGATTTTCAATTTCTAATTCATTTTTCCCATAAGATAGCAAGGGTAAACAGCAAATCAAACCTATATTAAATAAAATATTTATTTTCCTGATTCTGAAGTTTGCAGAAAAACCCCATATGTGGTTGTAAACTGCTCTGTGACCGGCAGTAATGAGAGGGAGATAGTACAAGCATTTGTGATCGCTTTGACAGCTTGTCAGAGTGATCAAAAGCCTGGAGACCAGTAAAAAAAAGTCTCAGGTTAAAGCTCCATTCACACGTCCGTGTGTGATTGCGGATCCGCAAATTGCAAAACACGGACACCGGCCATGTGCGTTCCGCAATTTGTGGACCACACATGGCCGGCTCTATAATAGAAATGCCTTTTCTTGTCCGTGTATTCGGACAAGAATAGAACATGTTCTATTTTTTTGCTGGGCCGCGGAACGGAAGTGCGGATGCGGATGGCACACTGTTTTCAGCCCCATTGAAAATAAATGGGTCCGCACCCGTTCCGCAAAATTGCGGAACGGATGCTGACGCATTTTACGGACGTGTGAATGGGGCCTAAAGCTCCATGTTCTTGGCTGTCAGGAGGCAGCTGAGTCACGGAGCTTCTATGTACAGGTGCTGTGCACAGGGGGCAAAGCTGAAGGACTTTTTAGAACGTCCATTCAGAGATAGAGATCCACTACCAGGACATTTATAGTCAATGGGCAGATTGGAATTGGTAAATAAAAAGTGTTTTATAAAAAAAATAATAATAATAATAAATTCAAGCCATTTACAATAAAAAATACACATGTTAGGTATTGCTGCATCCGATTTTGGCCAATGGAAATGCATTCCACAAAAAACAAGCCGCTACACAAAACCATTGCCAGAAAAATGTAAAATATATGGCTCTCATCATATGGTGACACAAAAACATGATTTTTTTCTTTTCAAAAATGTTTTTAATGAGTAAAAAAAATAACAAAACAAAAATATTTGGTATTGACAGTTCCACAACAACTTGCTCTATTAACTCCTTGCCGACCTAACCGGACTGTATTTAACGCCTTAGGACGAGCATTCTCGTCCCAGGGTTAACTGGCATAATGACACGTGCTGCCGCGATCTGCAGCAGGGGCCCGGCTGATAATGACAGCCGGGCCTCTTCTGTATCCGCCAGCATCGGTGACCGCGGCATACAGGGGGTTTGTGGTAGCTTGTACAACCCCATCGGGTCCCCGTACAGTGGTGGGGGGACCCGATGGTTGCTATGGCAGCCCCGATGCCTTGCACAGGCATCGAGACTACCAGCTACTGAAGCCCAGGAGATCCAGCCACAGCGCTGCGTCTCCTAGGCAACTGTCAGCGTCTTAAAATTGAGGAACGGGTGCGGACCCATTCATTGTCAATGTGTCCGCAAAAGATGCGGACGGCACACAGTGTGCCGTCCGCATCCACACTTCCTGTCCGCGAAATGCGGAATGCACATGGCTCGAGTCCGTGTTTTGCGGATCCGCAATTTCATATATAACATGGAAAGAAGACTATATACTGAGAACAGAATACAAAGAGAATACAAACGGAAGGGAAGCTTCGGAAATTTTTCTGCGGAAAGACAAAAAATACCAGAGGACCAAGTAGTTTTTATTGGTGATTGTATTTCCTTTATTTTAACTCATAATTATTTTAAGTATGAGAAGAATTTTTACCTCCAGGCGTGGGGTACCGCTATGGGGACCAGGTTCGAGCCGAGCTTTGCTAATAGAGATGAGCGAGCATGCTCGTCCGAGCTTGGTGCTCGTTCGAGCATTAGGGTACTCGTAAGTGCATCTCCCGCATTTTGAATTTTTGGCGGCTATAAACTCAGCCAATCACAAGCCAGGAGACTCTGCGGTACACCCAGCATCACGTGGGGCCCTTACATGTCGATAGCAGGGGTTGGCTGGAGACTGTATCAGAGACTGTCTGGATGTCGTTAGGGACAGATCTGCTGCGTTTCAGGGAGAGTGTTAGGGCCTGGATTTAGTTCTCTGTTAGGCATGAGTGATCTCAAAAGAACCCAACAGCCCTTCTAAGGGCTACAAGACACTTTTTTTTGTTATATAACAATTTTTTTTATTGTTTTATCTCAGTGATACAAATCCATTTCATACAGATGTGTGGTACCATTCTGTGTGTCACAGTTCAGCTGTCCAGTCACCACAAAGCACAATCCATTGTTTTCTGTCCAGATGACCCATACTGTACGTCACATAATCAAATACAGTCTTTTGCTTTCACTGATACAGCTACATTCGAAAAATCTGAGTGCGACATTTTTCTGGGTTGCAGTCAAAATAGCCACAGTCAGCAGGGGCTGAGTTTGCTCTCTGATATTTTCTACACGTCACGTTAAAAATAAATAAATAAAAAAAAAATAGTTTTTTTTGTTGTTTTATCTCAGTGATACAAATCCATTTCATACAGCTGTGTGGAACCATTCTGTGTGTCACAGTTCAGCTGGCCAGTCACGACAAACCACAATCCGTATTTTCTGTCCAGGTGACCCATACTGTACGTCACATAATTAAAAAAGGTCTTTTGCTCTCACTGATACAGCTACATTAGAAAAATCTGAGTGTGACATTTTTCTTGGTTGTAGTCAAAATGGACACAGTCAGCAGGGGCTCAGATTGCTCTCTGATATATTCTACAAGTCACGTTAAAAAAAACAAAACCAAAAAAAATAAAATAGTTTTTTTGTTGTTTTATCTCAGTGATAAAAATCCATTTCATGCAGCTGTGTGGAACCATTCTGTGTGTCACATTTCAGCTCTCCATTCACCACAAACCACAATCCGTATTTTCTGTGCAGGTGACCCATACTGTACGTCACGTAATTAAAAAAGGTCTTTTGATCTCACTGATACAGCTACATTAGAAAAATCTGAGTGCGACATTTTTCTTGGTTGAAGTCAAAATAGCCACAGTCAGCAGGGGCTGAGTTTGCTCTTTGATATATTCCGCACGTCACGTTAAAAAAAAAAAAAAAAAAAAGTTTTTTTGTTGTTTTATCTCAGTGATACAAATCCATTTCATACAGCTGTGTGGTACCATTCTGTGTGTCACATTTCATCTCTCCATTTACCACAAACCACAATCCGTATTTTCTGTCCAGGTGACCCATACTGTACGTCATGTAATTAAAAAAGGTCTTTTGATCTCACTGATACAGCTACATTAGAAAAATCTGAGTGCGACATTTTCCAACTGTCGCAATCTGTGGGTGATGATGATGACATTGTTGACTTAGTGGAAGAAGTGTGTAAAGAGGTGTCGGACGATGAGGAGACACGGTTGTCAGACAGTGGTGAAGTTGTTGTCAGGGCAGGAAGTCCGAGGGGGGAGCAGACTGAGGAATCGGAGGATGACGAGGTGACTGACCCAAGCTGGGTTGATAAGCCAAGTGAAGACAGTGCTTCTGAGGCGGAGGTGAGTGCTGCACCAGAACAGGTTGGAAGAGGCAGTGGTGTGGCCAGAGGGAGAAGCAGGGCCAGAGCTGGTGCATCAGCAGCAACTGTTTCACGTAGTGAAGCTCCCGTGGCGAGGCCTAGATGTTTGCAAGTCTGGAGGTTCTTTAAAGAAATTGAGGATGACTGACAGACTGTAGTGTGCAACCTGTGCCACACCAGGATCAGCAGGGGTGCCACCACTACTAGCCTAACGACCACCAGCATGCGCAGGCATATGAGTGCTAAACACCCCACTCAATGGAACCAAGGCCGTTAACCTCCTGCGGGTCCCACCACTGTTCCTTCCCCTGTGTCACTCGCTGCCTCTGCTAGTCAACCCCCAGCCCAGGACCCCGGCACGAGCGCCTCCAGCCAGAAAACCACACCTTAGCCTCCACGATCCTCCACAGCGTCCACCAATGTGTCCCTGCGCAGTGTTCAGCTGTCTTTACAGCAGACGCTGGAGCGCAAGAGGAAATACAGTTCCACCCACCCACATGCCCAAGCCCTCAACGTCCACATCTCCAAATTTCTGAGCCTGGAGATGCTGCCCTATAGGCTGGTAGAGACCGAGGCCTTTCGCAACCTCATGGCGGTGGCTGCCCCTCGGTATTCGGTCCCCAGCCACCACTATTTTTTCCCGATGTGCCGTCCCAGCCCTACACCAGCACTTGTCACAGAACATCATCCGTGCCGTGTCCAACGCTGATTCTGAGAAGGTCCACCTAACCACGGACACGTGGACAAGTGCTGCTGGGCAGGGACACTATATATCACTGACGGCACATTGGGTTAACTTGGTGGAGGCTGTGACTGAGTCTGACCCTGGGGCCGCTCATGTACTGCCCACACCGAGGATTGCGGGGCCTACCTCGGTAAGGTCTCTCAGACGTACTATGCCTCCTCCTCCAACCCCTCCTCCTCCTCCACCTCCTCCTCCGAATTACCATCCGTGGGCATAGCGCCTTCAGTCGGTAGCTCTAGGCGCAGCAGCAGTGCCATGGCTAAGCGCCAGCAGGCGGTGCTCAAACTGCTGAGCTTAGGTGACAAAAGGCATCAAGGCGCAGACCGATCTGTGGCTGGCACCGCTGAACCTCAAGCCAGGCATGGTTGTGTGTGACAACGGGGGAGTAACCTGGTGGCAGCTCTGCAACTCGGCAGACTCACACATGTGCCATGACTGGCCCACGTGTTCAATCTCATAGTTCAGCGGTTCCTCAAGACATACCCCAATCTGTCTGTTTTGCTCACCAAGGTGCACCGCATCTGTGCGCATTTCCGCAAGTCGACCACAGATGCTGCCTCTCTGAGGGCAGCGCAGCGCAGCCTACAACTGCCCGCTCACCGACTGTTGTGCGACGTGCCCACAAGATGGAATTTGACATTAAACATGTTTTCCAGAGTTTACCAGCAGCGCAGAGCGATTGTAGACTGCCAGATGTCAACTTCCACCAGAACTGGTAGTCAGGTCAGTCAACTTCCTCAAGTCTACAATGAGGAGTGGACGTGGATGTCTGATATCTGCCAGGTGTTGACCAACTTTGAGGAGTCAACACAGATGGTCAGCGGCGATGCCGCCATTATCAGCCTCACCATCCCGCTGCTTTGCCTGTTGAAAAATTCACTGCTCAGCATGAAGTCGGAAGCTTTGCGCTTGTCACAAGAGACGGTGGAGGAAGATACATCGCTTGATAGCCAGAGCACCCTCCGGTCTGTTTCTCAGCGCGTATCGGAGGAGGGGGATGAGGATGAGGAGGAAGAGGAGGAGAATGTCGGCGAGACAGAAGAGGGTACCAGTTCTCAGTCCTTATTTACTGTTGAGCGTGTATGGGCGGAAGAGGAGGAGGAGGAGGAAATTGAGAGTCAGGCCATTGAGGAGAAGGAATTCTTGCATGTTGGGACTCTGGCGCACATGGCAGACTTCATGTTAGGCTGCCTATCCCGTGACCCTCGCATTAGAAGAATTTTTTCAAACACCGATTACTGGGTGTTCACTCTCCTGGACCCAGAGTACAAGCAGAACCTTTCCACTCTCATCACTGAGGAAAGGAGTATGAGAGTGAATCAATATCAATAGGCCCTGGTGCACAAGCTGAAACAATCCTTCCCATGTGACACCGCTAGCGGCAGAGGGCGTGCTTCTGTGGGGTAGAGTAGGCGAGCAGGCAGCTTGTCCAGCACTGGCAGGGGAACTCTCTCCAAGGCCTTTGCCAGTTTTATGTCACCCCAGCAAGACACTTTCATAGTCATGAAAATACAGAAAACTCTTTGAATGAGAAAGTGTGTCCAAACTTTTGGTCTGTACTGTATATACCGTATTTTTCGCCCCATAAGACAGTTTTTTCCTCCAAAGTGGGGAAAAATATCCCTGCGTCTTATGGGGTGAATACTAATGAGCACTTCCATTATGCTCATTAGTACCGGAGGACCGGTTCATAAATGGCATGGGGGCTCATAAATTGTATGGGGGGTCATAATGGGGGCTGATAAATTGTATGGGGGGCAGATCTGAGGCATGGGGGTCTATATATATATATATATATAATCTAGTGCAGGTAGCATTGCAGTGAAAGGTCCTTTAGTGTATCATATTCAACATTTCAGCTCTATGTGAACTTTTCTCAAGCATAACATGTGTGGTAAATACCAGGATATCTATAGATACGAAAATGAGTATACATAATTACAGATAATTAAGTGTCTATGATTAAAATCCATACAGTGCAAAAATAATATTTCTCATGATTAGCATAATCTCATAATCGATTTACAGCATGATTACAGTGTATTAGTGTAATTCGTAATGTAAAATCCCAATGCGAAAGATAATTAGTGTTCAGGTTTTGTATAATTAGCTAAAACGGAAATTAACATACTTAATACAGTCTCACTGTGGTGCCAAGTGGTCCTCCCATTTATACTGTACGTGTGTAGTATCCAAGCCTTTCTGCGAGAGCGAATCAAGTAAAGATTGCTGCCCCACACTGTACACAACATGAAACACAAAGCAGGTCTAGTTGTTTTATTTATTTATTTTATGCACTTATATAGTGTTACTGTATTGTGCAGTGCTTTACAGCTGTCCCCAATAGGGCTCACAATCTAAGTACCTTATCTATCGAGTATGCGAGGAAACCTATGCAAACACGGGGAGAACATACAAACTCCATGCAGATGTTTCCCTTGGTCGGTGTCCGGGAAGGTTTTAGACCAGGTCTCATCTCTCTAGGACATACCGTTCCTGAGATATTTCCAAAATATGATCTCCATTAGCCAACATTACAACTGGGAACTTTGGTTTTAAACTCCAACTGCCATTCTCTGCAAAGCCACACACGGGGAGGGCAGGTTTCCATAACAACCAGGTAATTATCAGCAGCTGAGGATCTCATCCATTTCTATTCACTGACACTGTTAAAGGTATTCCGGTTACCATAAATATAACTTATGTTTTTTTCTATTACTACAGTTCAGTAGTAATAAAAGATGTTTTCCTCCACTGCTGCCTATTGCGTGGGCTCATAAATAAGATTGGTATTGACCTTTAATTCAGGCCACCCTAAAAGAAGTACTTAAAACCCCCGCCCCAGGTCTAACTAAGCCACACCCCCGACTCCATCAGGCCACACACCCCTTTCACTCCGCAGCCAACAGAGATTGAAAAAATAAAGGTAAAAATCAACTTCTGTCAGCTGCAGGGATGGGTGGGAGGTTGACTTTCTTTCTGCAACAACACAAACAAACATTAAATAAAATAGATTGAATACACCCATGCGAAGCGTCTTGCTAATCTACGCCCCCGACTCTGTCAGGTCACGCCCCCTCCCACTCCGCAGCCAATGGGAATTGAAAAAATGAAGGTAAAAATAAACTTCTGTTTGCTGCAGGGGTGGGAGGGTGAATTTCTCTCTGCAACGACACACAAAAATTTTAGATGAAATAGACTAATTATAGACTACAACAGTTTGAAGCCTTTTACTAAGCCATGCCCCGTCTCTGTCAGGCCACGCCCCCTCCCACTCTGCAGCCATTCTGCAACGACACACAGAAACATTAAATGAAATAGATTAAATGCACCTATGCGAAGCGCTTTGCTAAGCCACGCCCCGACTCTGTAAGGCCACGCCCCCCTCCCACTCCGCAGCCAACAGGGATTGAAAAAATAAAGGTAAAAATCAACTTCTGTCAGCTGCAGGGATGGGTGGGAGGTTGACTTTCTTTCTGCAACGACACACAGAAACATTAAATGAAATAGATTAAATACACCCATGTGAAGCGTCTTGCTAATCCACGCCCCCGTCTCTGTCAGGTTACGCCCCCTCCCACTCCGCAGCCAACGGGGATTGAAAAAATAAAGGTAAAAATAAACTTCTGTTTGCTGCAGGGGTGGGAGGATGAATTTCTCTCTGCAACGACACACAAAAATTTTAGATAAAATAGACTAATTATAGACTACAACTGTTCGAATCGTCTTGCTAAGTCACGCCCCCAACTCTGTCAGACCACGCCCCCTCCCACTCTGCAGCCATTCTGCAACGACACACAGAAACATTAAATGAAATAGATTAAATCACCTATGCGAAGCGCTTTGCTAAGCCACACCCCCAACTCTGTCAGGTCATGCCCCCTCCCACTCCGCAGCCAACAGGGATTGAAAGAATGAAGGGAAAAATAAACTTCTGTCAGCTGAAGGGGTGGGAGGGTGAATTTCTCTCTGCAATGACGCACAAAATTTTAGATGAAATAGATAATTTCAGACTACAACCGTTCGAAGCATCTTGATAATCCACACCCCCAACTCTGCCAGGCCACGCCCCCTCCCACTCCGCAGGCAACAGGGATTGAAAAAAATCAGCTGCAGGGGTGGGAGGGTGAATTTCTTTCTGCAACGACACACACAAATCGTAGATGAAATTGACTAATTTTAGACTACGTCCATTCAGTACTAATAAAAGATGTTTTTTTCCACTGCTACCCATTGCGGGTCCCCATACATTACCATGTCATCGACCTGTAATTCATGCCACTCTGACCCCCGCCCCATATCTCGCGAAACCACGCTCCGACTCTGTCAGGCCACGCCCCCTCCCACTCCGCAGCCAACGGGGATTGAAAAAATGAAGGTAAAAATCAACTTCTGTCAGCTGCAGGGGTGGGAGGGAAGTTGGATTTCTTTCTGCAACAACATACAGAAACATTAAATGAAATAGATTAAATATACCCGTGCAAAGCAATGTTTTCTTCCACTGTTACCCATGGCGTGTCCTCATAAATTACCATGGCATCGACCTGTAATTCTGGCCACCATCAAAAGAAGGACTTAAAACCCCGCCCCAGGTCTTGCAACGTCACGCCCCCGACTCAGTCAGGCCATGACCCCTCCCACTCCGCAGCCAATGGAGATTGAACAATTGAAGGTAAAAATCAACATCTGTCAGCTGCAGGGATTGGAGGGAGGATGACTTTCTCTCTGCAACGACACACAGAAACATTAAATGAAATAGATTAAATATACCCGCGCAAAGCAATGTTTTCTTCCACTGCTACCCATTGTGATTACTCAAATTACCATGGCATTGACCTATAATTCAGGCCACCCTGAAATGAAGGACTTAACCCCCCCCCCCCCCCCGTGTCCCATTAAACCACGCCCCCTCCCACTCCGCAGCCAATAGGGATTGAAAAAATGAAGGTAAAAATCAATTTCTGTCAGCTGCATTGACTTTCTCTCTGCAACAACACACAGAAACATTAAATAAATAGATGAAATATACCCAGGCGAAGCCGGGTATTTCTGCTAGTATTATATATATATAATTTTGGATTATTCGCTCATCTCTACTGGTCACAGATTCCCTTTAAATACATTTTTGAACATATAAATATGCTATTTGTTTCTTAGCATACCAAATATGTTATATTCAAAATTGTTAAATAATTTTACTTTATTTCCTATTTATAACAATGCATTATACGAACAACGACCATTGCCTACGATAACCACAAGACTTCATAGATATAATGTTGTTTTTTATATCTATGGAAGTATGCTATATACTGCTTTATTACTAACTAGCAGAACGACCCAGCTTCATTTAATGTTTGTGTGTGTGTCATTAAAAGATATCGAGAGTGACCTCTAGAGCACCCCGCCTCCACCTCCACAGCCTCCCACCCCTTAACACTGACCCCCCCTCAACAGTGCTCCGTCTCCTTAAAATGGGACCTAAACAGCAGCCCACCCCTTAAAGGGATTCTGTCAGCAGGATATTGGGTATAGAGATAATTACATCTCTATACCGGCCTTACTGCTGTGATTGTAAATATGTAAGTGTAATTGTTATTAGGGCAGTAGTTTACATAAAAAAGCGTTTTTATTAACATGTGAAATACCTGGATAAGGAGCCCAAGGGGAGGTCCTGCGAGCCGTTGGAGCCCGGGCACGCCGCAGATTTCGTAGCCCAGCATCGCCCTCCACCTAATTATGCACGCCCCTTCAGCGCTGTCTTCTCCCCCGGCTGCGGCGCATCTAGTGCATGTGCTGTTCATACAAGAGTCTGTGCCGCAGCCGGAGGAGAAGACAGCGCTGAAGGGGCGTGCATAATTAGCTGGAGGGCGGTGCTGGGCTCTGAAATCTGCGGCGTGCCCGGGCTCCAACGGCTCGCAGGACCTCCCCTTGGGCTCCTTATCCAGGTATTTCACATGTTAATAAAAACACTTTTTTATGTAAACTACTGCCCTAATAACAATTACACTTACATATTTACAATCACAGCAGTAAGGCCGGTATAGAGATGTAATTATCTCTATACCCAATATCCTGCTGACAGAATCCGTTTAACTTTGACCTTCATAGCAACCTGCCCCTTTAACAGTGAGTTCCACAGCACCTCACCCCCTTGATAGTGACCTCCACAGGGGCCTGCCCCTTTAACGGTGACAGCTACAGCACCCAGTCCTTAACACTGACCATAGATTACAGTCCCCTTAACTGACCTCCACCATTCCTGGTCCCCTTGACAGAGACCTCCACAGAGACTGCCCCTTTAGCAGTGACTATCAAAGTACCCCTCTCCCTTAACAGTGACCTCACAGTACCCTGCGGCACCTTTAATAGTGGCCTCCACAGTCCCCTCTTCCCTTAACAGTGACCTCTACAGTGACCTCCCCTTTAACAGTGACCTCCACAGCAGCCTGCCCCCTTAACAGCAACATCCACAGCACCCTCCCCTTTAACTGTGACCTCCACAGCAGCTAGGGTGGCCACTAGCTTCACCCCAGAAATCCGGACCTCACTGGCCATGCCCTCATCCCTATGAAGCCACACCGCTAAACATGAAGCCACACCCCCGATTCCGTAAAGACACGGAGAAGAAGTTTCTGACCTGAAGGTGAGCTAGGGACAGCCCGGTGCTTCTCTCCCCCTCAGTCAGCCACAGGGAGCCATATCTGTGGGCTCTAGTGACTGACTGGGGGTGAGAGAAGCCTCAGTCAGTTAATGTGCTGCTATCTGAGCGTGAGCTACTGAAAGGGTGGACATACCTGCGTCCCTCCAGGCACTGCACCGGACGGAGGACAGGAAGCCAGAAAACCACACTGTCTGGCCTAAAATCAAAAGTCTGGCCACCCTAACAGCAGCCTGCCCCCTTAACAGTAACATCCACAGCGCCCTCCCCTTTAACTGTCACCTCTACAGCAGCCTGTCCCTAGGGTGGCCAGAGGTCCAGTTTTAAGCTGGATAGTCCGGCTTTAAGACTCCCTCCCTCCATCCAGTGCAGGGCCTGAATGGACACAGGGATGTCCTTTAGAACAGCTCACTCTCAGACAACAGCACTGTGCCGTCTAAGCATGAGCTGCAGGAAGGCTACCCTCCCTCCCACCCCTGCAGATAACAGAAGGTGATTTTACCTTAATTTTTTCAATCCTCTCTGCTGCGGAGTGGGAGAGGGCATGACTGACCATGCCGGGGGCGTGGCTTAATGGGACATGGGGGCGAAGCTTTTAAGTCATTCTTTTGAGGGTGGACTGAACTACAGGTCGATGCCATGGTAATTTATGAGGAAACACAGTGGGTAGCAGTGGAAGAAAACATCTTTTATTACTACTGAACGGTAAATATGTGAAATTTATATTATATTAGGTAATGATTGATGATGAATTAGTCTGTTATATTTATAGTAACCGGAATACCCCTTTAACAGTGTCATCCACAGCGCTCTGCTCCTTTGAAGCTGACTTACAGCAGTGAAAAAAATGGCTGGGTTGTTATGGAAACCTGGTGTGAAACTGTGTGTGCGTGTGCGGCCTGTGAGCTTCTATTGGCTGATAAGAGTCATGTGACCAGGCTTCTATTGGCTAATGAATTTTTGGGGAATATTTCAGGAACGGTACGTCCTGGAGAGCTGAGACCCAGTCTAAAACCTTCCCGGACACCCGATGTACCTGTGTGCCAATTTCGTAATTGCAGCTGCGAAGGTGCGGATTCCTTTAGCAGACATACACACATATACATACACTCGTCTTTATATATTAGATATCCTTTTAACCTTTTACCTTGTTGAAAGTTAATAATAATTTTAAAAAAAAAAAAAAGGTAATGAAAAAACAAGATCATGAAACAAGTTTCCCTTGTGTTCTTATGGAAAACCAAACATACTGTTTTAGTGATATTGATATATTTTACAAAAATAACTATAATGCTTACATATGTGGATTTATGTCGTTTAGGGCTTATGCACACAGCGGTTGCCATTTTTGCGGTCCGTCGTATGTGTTCTGCATTTTGCAGAATGGAACGTCCTGCCTTCTATAGAACTGTCCTATCCTTGTCCGCAAAACGGACGACAGTTAGACATGTTCTATATTTTTGTGGAGCCTTAGAACAAACATTCAGATGCGGACAGCACACAGTGAGATGCCTGCATATTTTGTAGCCATATTGAATGGGTCAACATCTGATCCACAAAATAGTTGATCAGATTAGTTGATCGGATGTGGGAAAAAACAAAATCCTGTGTATGAGCACTTAGTCTTCAAATGAAACCTTTGTTGCTGATAAGGTCTCATGTACACTACTGCATCACAGCTCTATACAACCTCTGAGTTGTAGGGATCTTTGATTTGCTATTAATATCATATGTATGTAAATAGAGATGAGCGAATTATCCAAAATTCGCTTAGTCGAATATTCCTCGAACTTTTAATAAGATTCGTATATTCTACAAATCTATTCGGCGAATCTTCGTACAAATCATACGTTATTATGTGGTGTTTTGCGAACATTCGCGCACTAATAACGAACGTTCAGTTTTAAAAGGTACGCAACTTCTGTGAACACGTACACATGAGCGTACAAATTGTGTACAAAAATGACGGGAATGGTGGAGAAGGAGGAAAGCTCTGAGTCTGACCCCTGGCTACATGTGGATACTGTATCAGCATATGACAGCAGATCATCCGGCTGTGACTAAGATGAGCGTGCCATCCACTCCACTACCTCACCAGGGTTAGCCTGGTGGAAAACTGGCCAAGTATAGTGAATTCTACAAGTAGAGGCTCCAACTACAGGTCCTTTAGCACTGCTGCCCTGTGCCCCCGTCTCCTTTTTTTGAGAGATCGAGGTCTGGCTGGAACTGGACCCCTATTGCTTATCCATTCCAGACATTTTTCACTTGACTGTGGCCCTGCAGCTGGTATTTGTCTCTCTCCCTGTCTCTCTCCCTATCTCTCTCCCCGCCTGATTAATTACTAGCCCTGCACTGGCCCTGCACTTGCCCTGCAGTATCCCTGATATGTGCAATATGGATTCCCAGAACAATTACACCCCAATTTTAACAAAACAGGTCTCAGTCTCTCAGAACTGGACACACAGTGCTTCTGCTCGTCTCATCAGTCGCAGCACAACTGATGCGTCACTGGCTTACCGAGCCTGAGCCAATCAGAGAAAGCCCCGCCCACTAGGTCAGGTGACCACTTTCTTCCCGGGCTTTTGCCGAACGAATAACGAACTAACAGAAAAAGTTCGCTAATTAATTGAATTTGTACGCAACAGCGTATAGAGTAACTTATGCGTAGAATTAGCGTACAATTTATCGGAGAAGTACGTAGCGAATGCTTGGAAAGCCTTAAGAATATTTTCTAATCTAATGAAGCGAATCTCAAAAAATTCGGATTCGCTTCGCAGCAGAAAATTTCCAAGATTCATATCGAATCTTCAAAGCGGCGAATAGATTCGTTCATCTCTATATGTAAATTGTCATACTCTCTCCATACTTTGTTATACAGTACATTTCCATGCTGCTATAAAACATGATAAGGAATAGAGATGAGCAAGCATACTCGTCCGAGCTTGGTGCTCGTTCGAGTATTAGGGTACTCGTAAGTGCTCGCTGCTCGGATGAGTATCTCGCCATGCTCGAGGAAATGGCAACTTCCGCATTGTGCATTTTTTGCGCCTATAAACTCAGCCAATCACAAGCCAGGAGACTCTGCGGTACACCCAGCATCACGTGGGGCCCTTACATGTCGATAGCAGGGGTTGGCTGGCCTGATCAGGTGATCCTGGAATATACTAGTGACTGGCCGCGGTGCTTGGCTCAGATGCTGTCTGGATGTCGTTAGGTATAGAGCTGCTGCGTTTCAGGGAGAGTGTTAGGGCCTGCATTTAGTTCTCTGTTAGGCAGAAATCACCCACAAAGAACCCAACAGCCCTTCTGAGGGCTACAAGAAATTTTTTTTTTGTCTCCTGGCTTGGCTGGCTGGCACTAGTAGTGCAGCTATCGCCATATATAACCCCCTTTTTTTTAATGTTATATCTCAGTGATACAAATCCATTTCACACAGCAGTGTGGAACCATTCTGTCTGTCACAGTTCAGTACACTCACTCGAATCCGTATTTTCTGTCCAGGTGACACTTTCTGTACGTCACTTAATACAACCAAGTCTTTTGCTGTCACGTATATAGCTTGATCCTAAAAACCTCTGTGCGACATTTGTCTGGGTCGCAGTCAAAATAGCCACCGTCAGCAGGGTGTCAGTTAGCTCTACGATAGTTTCTGCACGTCACGTTCCAAAAAAAACAAAACTCAAAAAAATAAAATTTAAAAAAAAATTGTTTTTTTGTTGTTTTAGCTCAGTGATACAAATCCATTTCACACAGCTGCGTAGAACCATTCTGTGTGTCACAGTTCAGTACACTCACTCCAATCCGTATTTTCTGTCCAGGTGACACTTTCTGTACGTCACTTAATTAAACCAGACTGAACAAGTTTGTGGGTTTCAGTAAAGCAGACCCATTTATTTTTTATTTTTTATATAATACACTTAAACCAAGTCTTTTGCTGTCACGTATATAGCTTGATCCCAAAAATCTCTGTGCGACATTTGTCTGGGTCGCAGTCAAAATAGCCACCGTCAGCAGGGTGTCAGATAGCTCTACGATAGTTTCTGCATGTCACATTCCAAAAAAAAAACAAATATCCAAAAAAAATAAATAAATAAAAAAATAGTTTTTTTTGTTGTTTTAGCTCAGTGATACAAATCCATTTCACACATCTGCATGGAACCATTCTTTGTGTCACAGATCAGTACACTCACTCCAATCCGTATTTTCTGTCCAGGTGACACTTTCTGTACGTCACTTAATTAAACCAAGTCTTTTGCTGTCACGTATATAGCTTGATACCAAAAATCTCTGTGCGACATTTGTCTGGGTCGCAGTCAAAATAGCCAACGTCAACAGGGTGTCAGTTAGCTCTACAATAGTTTCTGCACGTCACGTTCCAAAAAAAAACAAAACTACAAAAAATATATATTAAAAAAATAGTTTTTTTGTTGTTTTAGCTCAGTGATACAAATCCATTTCACACAGCTGCGTGGAACCATTCTTTGTGTCACAGATCAGTACACTCACTCCAATCCGTATTTTCTGTCCAGGTGACACTTTCTGTACGTCACTTAATTAAACCAAGTCTTTTGCTGTCACGTATATAGCTTGATCCCAAAAATCTCTGTGCGACATTTGTCTGGGTCGCAGTCAAAATAGCCAACGTCAACAGGGTGTCAGTTAGCTCTACGATAGTTTCTGCACATCACGTTTCAAAAAAAACAAAACTACAAAAAAATAAAATTTAAAAAAAAAATTGTTTTTTTGTTGTTTTAGCTCAGTGATACAAATCCATTTCACACAGCTGCGTAGAACCATTCTGTGTGTCACAGTTCAGTACACTCACTCCAATCTGTATTTTCTGTCCAGGTGACACTTTCTGTACGTCACTTAATTAAACCAAGTCTTTTGCTGTCACGTATATAGCTTGATCCCAAAAATCACTGTGCGACATTTGTCTGGGTTGCAGTCAAAATAGCCACCGTCAGCAGGGTGTCAGATAGCTCTACGATAGTTTCTGCATGTCACGTTCCAAAAAAAAACAAATATCCAAAAAAAAAAAATTAAAAAATAGTTTTTTTGTTGTTTTAGCTCACTGATACAAATCCATTTCAAACAGCCGCATGGAACCATTCTTTGTGTCACAGATCAGTACACTCACTCCAATCCGTATTTTCTGTCCAGGTGACACTTTCTGTACGTCACTTAATTAAACCAAGTCTTTTGCTGTCACGTATATAGCTTGATACCAAAAATCTCTGTGCGACATTTGTCTGGGTCGCAGTCAAAATAGCCAACGTCAACAGGGTGTCAGTTAGCTCTACAATAGTTTCTGCACGTCACGTTCCAAAAAAAAACAAAACTACAAAAAATATATATAAAAAAATAGTTTTTTTGTTGTTTTAGCTCAGTGATACAAATCCATTTCACACAGCTGCGTGGAACCATTCTTTGTGTCACAGATCAGTACACTCACTCCAATCCGTATTTTCTGTCCAGGTGACACTTTCTGTACGTCACTTAATTAAACCAAGTCTTTTGCTGTCACGTATATAGCTTGATCCCAAAAATCTCTGTGCGACATTTGTCTGGGTCGCAGTCAAAATAGCCACCGTCAGCAGGGTGTCAGATAGCTCTACGATAGTTTCTGCATGTCACGTTCCAAAAAAAAACAAATATCCAAAAAAAAAAAAATTAAAAAATAGTTTTTTTGTTGTTTTAGCTCAGTGATACAAATCCATTTCAAACAGCTGCATGGAACCATTCTTTGTGTCACAGATCAGTACTCTCACTCCAATCCGTATTTTCTGTCCAGGTGACACTTTCTGTACGTCACTTAATTAAACCAAGTCTTTTGCTGTCACGTATATAGCTTGATACCAAAAATCTCTGTGCGACATTTGTCTGGGTCGCAGTCAAAATAGCCAACGTCAACAGGGTGTCAGTTAGCTCTACGATAGTTTCTGCATGTCACGTTCCAAAAAAAACAAAACTACAAAAAAAATATATAAAAAAAATTGTTTTTTTGTTGTTTTAGCTCAGTGATACAAATCCATTTCACACAGCAGTGTGGAACCATTCTGTGTGTCACAGTTCAGTACACTCACTCCAATCCGTATTTTCTGTCCAGGTGACACTTTCTGTACGTCACTTAATACAACCAAGTCTTTTGCTGTCACGTATATAGCTTGATCCCAAAAATCTCTGTGCGACATTTGTCTGGGTCGCAGTCAAAATAGCCACCGTCAGCAGGGTGTCAGTTAGCTCTATGATAGTTTCTGCACGTCACGTTCCAAAAAAAACAAAACTACAAAAAAAAAAAATTAAAAAATAGTTTTTTTGTTGTTTTAGCTCAGTGATACAAATCCATTTCACACAGCTGCGTGGAGACATTCTGTGTGTCACAGTTCAGTACACTCACTCCAATCCGTATTTTCTGTCCAGGTGACACTTTCTGTACGTCACTTAATACAACCAAGTCTTTTGCTGTCACGTATAAAGCTTGATCCTAAAAATCTCTGTGAGACATTTGTCTGGGTTGCGGTCAAAAAAGCCACCGTCAGCAGGGTGTCAGTTAGCTCTACGATAGTTTCTGCACGTCACGTTCCCAAAAAAACAAAACTACAAAAAATTTTTAAAAAAAAATAGTTTTTTTGTTGTTTTAGCTCAGTGATACAAATCCATTTCACACAGCTGCGTGGAACCATTCTGTGTGTCACAGTTCAGTACACTCACTCCAATCCGTATTTTCCGTCCAGGTGACACTTTCTGTACGTCACTTAATTAAACCAAGTCTTTTGCTGTCACGTATATAGCTTGATCCCAAAAATCTCTGTGCGACATTTGTCTGGGTCGCAGTCAAAATAGCCACCATCAGCAGGGTGTCAGATAGCTCTACGATAGTTTTTGCATGTCACGTTCCCAAAAAAAACAAAACTACAAAAAAAATATATAAAAAAAAAATAGTTTTTTTGTTGTTTTAGCTCAGTGATAAAAATCCATTTCACACAGCTGCGTGGAACCATTCTGTGTGTCACAGTTCAGTACACTCACTCCAATCCGTATTTTCTGTCCAGGTGACACTTTCTGTACGTCACTTAATTAAACCAGACTGAACAAGTTTGTGGGTTTCAGTAAAGCAGACCCATTTATTTTTTATTTTTTATATAATACACTTATATACAGAAAATGTTGAACCCCAGGGCTAAGGGTCGAGGACGAGGGCGTGGGCGTGGGCATTCAATTACTGCAGGGGGCAGAGACCGTGGTCCTGGGCAGGGTGAGAAAGCACCTGCTGATAAGGGAGCAGGGGAATGCCGCAGAGCTACACTCCCTAGCTTCATGTCTCAACTTACAGGGACACGTGGTAGAGGACTGTTGAAACCACAACAGTGCGAACAGCTGATGTCGTGGATTGCGGACAATGCTTCAAGTAATTTGTCCACCAGTCAGTCTTCCACGCAGTCCACCCACGTTACCCAAGGGAGCACTCCTCTGGCTCCTCCACCTCAACCTCCTTCCCCCCAGTCTGCCCCCTCCCAGGAAAATTTGGAATGCGATCCGGCATACTCTCAGGAACTGTTTTCTGGACCCTTCCCAGAGTCACAAACCACTTCTCAGGTTGCTGCTGACCTCGTTCCCAATGCCCAAGTTTTCCAACTGTGACAGTCTGTGGGTGATGATGATGATGACAATGTTGAGTTAGTGGAAGAAGTTTGTAAAGAGGTGTCGAACGATGAGGAGACACGGTTGTCAGACAGTGGTGAAGTTGTTGTCAGGGCAGGAAGTCCGAGGGGAGAGCAGACTGAGGAATCGGAGGATGACGAGGTGACTGACCCAAGCTGGGTTGATAAGCCGAGTGAAGACAGTGCTTCTGAGGCGGAGGCGAGTGCTGCACCAGAACAGGTTGTAAGAGGCAGTGGTGTGGCCAGAGGGAGAAGCACGGCCAGAGCTGGTGCATCAGCAGCAACTGTTTCACGTAGTGAAGCTCCCGTGGCGAGGCCTAGATGTTCGCAAGTCTGGAGGTTCTTTAAAGAAAGTGAGGATGACCGACGGACTGTAGTGTGCAACCTGTGCCACACCAGGATCAGCAGGGGTGCCACCACTACTAGCCTAACCACCACCAGCATGCGCAGGCATATGAGTGCTAAACACCCCACTCAATGGAACCAAGGCCGTTAACCACCTCCTGCGGGTCACACCACTGCTCCCTCCCCTGTGTCACTCGCTGCCTCTGCTAGTCAACACCCTGCCCACGACCCCGGCACGAGCGCCTCCTGCCGGAAAACCACACCTTCGCCTCCACGATCCTCCACAGTGTCCACCAATGTGTCCCAGCACAGCGTTCAGCTGTCTTTACAGCAGACGCTGGAGCGCAAGAGGAAATACAGTTCCACCCACATGCCCAAGCCCTCAACGTCCACAACGTCCTCATGGCGGTGGCTGCCCCTCGGTATTCGGTCCCCAGCCGCCACTATTTTTCCCGATGTGCCGTCCCAGCCCTACACCAGCACGTGTCAGAGAAAATCCTCTGTGCCCTGACCAACGCTGTTTCTGAGAAGGTCCACCTAACCACGGACACGTGGACAAGTGCTGCCGGGCAGGGACACTACATCTCACTGACGGCACATTGGGTTAACTTGGTGGAGGCTGGGACCGAGACTGACACTGGGGCCGCTCATGTACTGCCCACACCGAGGATTGCGGGGCCTACCTTGGTCACGGTCTCTCAGACGTACTATGCCTCCTCCTCCGACCCCTCCTCCTCCTCCACCTCCTCCTCCGAATTACCATCCGTGGGCACGGAGCCTTCAGTCGGTAGCTCTAGGCGCAGCAGCAGTGCCGTGGGTAAGCGCCAGCAGGCGGTGCTCAAACTGCTGAGCTTAGGTGACAAAAGGCACACCGCCCAAGAGCTGTTACAGGGCATCACGGCGCAGACCGATGTGTGGCTGGCACCGCTGAACCTCAAGCCAGGCATGGTTGTGTGTGACAACGGGCGTAACCTGGTGGCGGCTCTGCAACTCGGTAGACTGACACATGTGCCATGCCTGGCCCACGTGTTCAATCTAATAGTTCAGCGGTTCCTCAAGACATACCCCAATCTGTCTGATTTGCTCACCAAGGTGCGCCGCATCTGTGCGCATTTCCGCAAGTCCACCACAGATGCTGCCACTCTCAGGGCAGCGCAGCGCCGCCTACAACTGCCCGCTCACCGACTGTTGTGCGACGTGCCCACGAGATGGAATTCGACATTAAACATGTTATCCAGAGTTTACCAGCAGCGCAGAGCGATTGTAGACTGCCAGATGTCAACTTCCACCAGAACTGGTAGTCAGGTCAGTCAGATTCCTCAAGTCTACAATGAGGAGTGGACGTGGATGTCTGATATCTGCCAGGTGTTGAGCAACTTTGAGGAGTCAACACAGATGGTCAGCGGCGATGCCGCCATTATCAGCCTCACCATCCCGCTGCTTTGCCTGTTGAAAAACTCACTGCTCAGCATCAAGTCGGATGCTTTGCGCTTGTCACAAGAGACGGTGGAGGAAGATACGTCGCTTGATAGCCAGAGCACCCTCCAGTCTGTTTCACAGCGCGTATCGGAGGAGGGGGATGAGATGGAAGAGGAGGAGAATGTTGGCGAGACAGAAGAGGGTACCAGTGCTCAGTCCTTAACTCTTGAGCGTGTATGGGCTGAAGAGGAGGACTTGGAGGAGGAGGAAGAAATAGAGAGTCAGGCCAGTGAGAAGAGGGAATTCTTGCGTGTTGGGACTCTGGCGCACATGGCAGACTTCATGTTAGGCTGCCTATCCCGTTAGAAGCATTTTTTCAAACACCGATTACTGGGTGTTCACTCTCCTGGACCCACGGTACAAGCAGAACCTTTCCACTCGCATCCCTGCAGAGGAAAGGAGTATGAGAGTGAATAGATATCAACAGGCCCTGGTGCACAAGCTGAAACAATCCTTCCCATCTGACGCCGCTAGCGGCAGAGGGCATGGTACTGTGGGCCAAGTAGTGGGGGAGAGGAGCCGAGCAGTCCTTGGAGGTGCTGGCCTGCCCTGCCGCTAGCGTGCTGTCTGAGCGGGTATTCAGTGCAGCTGGTGGCGTCATCACCGATAAGCGTACACGCCTGTCAACTGACAGCGCTGACAGGCTGACGCTTATTAAAATGAACAAAGCCTGGATTTCACTGGAATTCAAATCTCCTCCGGGGGAAAGCAGCTAAAGATTAACATTACTTATGTATTTGATTCCTCTTCTTTACTCCTCCTCCTCCTCCATATCGTCTTTGTCTAATGCTGACCAAAAAAACGCCATTTTTCAGAGGTCCAACTGGCACTCTTTTACCACAATTTTTCAGGAGGGCCCCCTACAGACCCTCTCTTCAAACAATTTTTTTTCCGGAGGTCCACCTACAGGCCCTCTCTCCAAACAATTTTTCCGGAGGTCCACCTACAGGCCCTCTCTCCAAACAATTTTTCTGGAGGTCCACCTACAGGCCCTCTCTCCAAACAATTTTTCCGGAGGTCCACCTACAGGCCCTCTCTCCAAACAATTTTTCCGGAGGTCCACCTACAGGCCCTCTCTCCAAACAATTTTTCCAGAAGTCCACCTACAGGCCCTCTCTCCAAACAATTTTTCCGGAGGTCCACCTACAGGCCCTCTCTCCAAACAATGTTTCCGGAGGTCCACCTACAGGCCCTCTCTCCAAACAATTTTTCCGGAGGTCCACCTACAGGCCCTCTCTCCAGTTCCAGTTTCCAGTTTTATTTGCGCAAACTGCGTAAATTTTTTTTTGGGATAGGTGTGAAAAATAATATTACCTGCGTATCTATATTGCCCAACATTGGATACGGTAGCAACAAGAAGACCAAACACATGCTGCCCACAGGGTTCCGCAAATTCCTGGTCCACAATGTCAAGGAGCTCGAGGTTCTGTTGTTGAGCAACAAGTCCTTCTGTGCAGAAATCACCCACAACGTCTCCTCAAAGAACCTAAAGACCATTGTGGAGAGAGCGGCACAGCTCGCCATCAAAGTGACGAACCCCAATGCCAGACTGCACAGCGAAGAGAACGAATAAATATCTCTGTGGTTATTTGTGCTAAATAAAAGTTAAATAAACACAAAAAAAATTGATCTGTTCCTGTGCCTGATCCACCCAAGTTGAATCTGTCCCATCATGAGAAAGTCCCCCCAAGGAGTCCCCACTGTAACTTGCTTCCCATACAACTAACTCACCCCCCGACACCTGTGCCTCGCCATTGTCCACCTCCTCCTCAGACAACACTGGTAAATCCGCACTGTCAGCACACGGAGACTGCAAAAGGTCTTGCGAATTGGGGCAGAGAATGTTCTGGGGTAGCACATCAGAGAAGGGGTGACTACGGGGTTCCAGGGAGTACGTGACCACATGTAATCTCCATCTAAAAAGTCATACTGAGGCTCACCACCATGCTTTACACTGCAATCTTATTACTGAGGCTCACCACCATGCTTTACACTGCAATCTTATTACTGAGGCTCACCACCATGCTTTACACTGCAATCTTATTGAAAGACAGACAATCAGGGGTTCACCGCCAGGTTGTCAGGCAGCATTTTTAAGTGGGTCACCTTTACTGTGTCCCTGAATATTGCCTTGGGGTCATCGCCAGACTATTTTTATGAAAAGCCATGGGGTTCTATACACACAGTGCTGACGGAAGCCCATCAGCCTTTCTAAACACAATTGAATCTGTCCCATCATGAGAAAGTCCCCCCCAAGGAGTTCCCACTGTAACTTGCTTCCCATACAACTAACTCACCCCCCGACACCTGTGTCTCGCCATTGTCCACCACCTCCTCAGACAACACTGGTAAATCCCCACTGTCAGCACACTGAGACTGCAAAAGGTCTTGCGAATTGGGGCAGAGAATGTTCTGGGGTAGCACATCAGAGAAGGGGTGACTACGGGCTTCCAGGGTGTATGTGACCACATGCAATCTCCATCTAAAAAGTCATACCGAGGCTCACCACCATGCTTTACACTGCAATCTTATTACTGAGGTTCACCACCATGCTTTACACTGCAATCTTATTACTGAGGCTCACCACCATGCTTTACACTGCAATCTTATTACTGAGGCTCACCACCATGCTTTACACTGCAATCTTATTGAAAGACAGACAATCAGGGGTTCACCGCCAGGTTGTCAGGCAGCATTTGTAAGTGGGTCACCTTTACCGTGTCCCTGAATATTGCCTTGGGGTCATCGCCAGACTATTTTTATGAAAAGCCATGGGGTTCTATACACACAGTGCTGACGGAAGCCCATCAGCCTTTCTAAACACAATTGAATCTGTCCCATCATGAGAAAGTCCCCCCAAGGAGTCCCCAATGTAACTTGCTTCCCATACAACTACCTCACCCCCCGACACCTGTGTCTCGCCATTGTCCACCACCTCCTCAGACAACACTGGTAAATCCCCACTGTCAGCACACGGAGACTGCAAAAGGTCTTGCGAATTGGGGCAGAGAATGTTCTGGGGTAGCAAATCAGAGAAGGGGTGACTACGGGGTTCCAGGGAGTACGTGACCACATGCAATCTCCATCTAAAAAGTCATACTGAGGCTCACCACCATGCTTTACACTGCAATCCTATTACTGAGGCTCACCACCATGCTTTACACTCCAATCTTATTGAAAGACAGACAATCAGGGGTTCACCGCCAGGTTGTCAGGCAGCATTTTTAAGTGGGTCACCATTACCGTGTCCCTGAAAATTGCCTTGGGGTCATCGCCAGACTTTTTTTATGAAAGGCCATGGGGTTCTATACACACAGTGCTGACGGAAGCCCATCAGCCTTTCTAAACACAATTGAATCTGTCCCATTATGAGAAAGTCCCCCCCAAGGAGTTCCCACTGTAACTTGCTTCCCATACAACTAACTCACCCCCCGACACCTGTGTCTCGCCATTGTCCACCACCTCCTCAGACAACACTGGTAAATCCCCACTGTCAGCACACTGAGACTGCAAAAGGTCTTGCGAATTGGGGCAGAGAATGTTCTGGGGTAGCACATCAGAGAAGGGGTGACTATGGGTTCCAGGGAGTACGTGAC
>ONZH01015153.1:0-62688 GCA_900303285.1 Rhinella marina
TTCCTGAACACCAAAGGTACACTTTCCCTTTAACGAACAACTTGTTTTCACGCAACACCTCCAGCACTTGCCTGGTGTGAGATACGTGACTTCCCAGTCTGCAGAAAAAAAATCAGGATGTCATCAATATAGACAATTACAAATTTCCCAATAAATGGTCTAAAAATGTCATTGACAAAGTTTTGGAAAATTGCCGGAGCGTTACTTAACCCAAAAGGCATTACCAAGTACTCATAATGACCTTCCGGGGTATTAAAAGCAGTTTTCCATTCGTCCCCCTCACGAATCCTGATTAGGTTGTATGCCCCTTCAAATCCAGCTTGGTGAACCAACAGGCCCCTGGACCTGATTCAGCAAGTCAGGAATAAGGGGCAACGGGTATCTGTTTTTAACAGTGATTTTATTGAGCTCCCTGTAATCGATACAGGGCCTCAATCCTCCATCCTTTTTACCAACAAAGAAAAAACCTGCCCCATGGGAGAAACTGAAGGCCGGATGTGACCCTTGGCCAGACTCTCCTTTGAGATAATCCCTCATGGACTGACGTTCAGGAGTAGAGAGATTATAAATGCGACCTTTGGGATATTTGGATCCCTCAATAAGGTCGATGGCGCAATCATATTGCCGGTGAGGAGGGAGGAACTCAGTCTCGGACATGGAAAAAACGTCCGAAAAATCGCCGATATACTTGGGCAAGGAAGAGACTCAGTGGTACCTCCAAACAGCAATACTGATTTACAACATTTGTCACAATTCATTCCCCATTTTTCCAATTCACCTACCGACCAGTTGATCACAGGGTTGTGGTCCTGTAACCATGGCAGACTAAAACAAGGTCGGCAGGTAAATCCTTTAATACAAGGAAGGAACAAGTCTCGGTATGGGTAATTCCTACAGTTAATACAACCTCAGGAGTACAAAACTCCACTCTCCCATTATTCAATGGAGTGGAATCCAGTGCGATAATTTCAATCACCTTCCTTAAAAGGAACTAGCGGAATCCCCACAGATTGTATAAAATCAAAATCAATAAAATTAATGGCAGAACCAGAATCAACAAAAGCCTTACCGGACCCCCTGAGTTGGTTGTACGCAATGGAGATAGGTAATAATACTTCCTCCTTACCACCGCTGGGGTTACCTTACTTCCGGCAGAAAGCTCTCTAGAGGGCAGAAGTTTCGGGCATTGCTGGAGCCAGTGGTTCGTCTCACCGCAGTAGAAACAGGTTCCATTCAAGCGTCTCTGATCTCTCAAAGTTCCTCCCCACTGTATGGACTCCTCCGGGACCCTGGTAGAAGGTGGACTCAGAAGAGGGGATTCAGGCAGGACGACACCCTGAGGAATATCTGAACGTTCCCTCCGTCTCTCCCTCACTCGACGATCCAGTTTAATGGCTAGTGTCATGGCCGCCTCTAGGGTGTCAGGAGTAGGGTAACTGACAAGTAAGTCCTTAAGATGGTCAGACAGCCCCACCCTAAACTGGCTTCTCAAAGCAGGGTCATTCCATCCAGAGGAACACACCACTTTCTAAACTCAGCACAGTAATCCTCTACTGGACGGTTACCCTGCCGAATGTCTCTGAGCTGAGTCTCAGCTACAGAAGTCAAGTCAGGCTCCTCATATAATAGGCCTAAGGCCTGAAAAAATGCTTCCACAGACTGCAAGCTTGGGGAGTCAGGCGGTAAAGAAAAGGCCCATTCCTGCGGATCACCTTGCAGCAAGGAAATAATTATTCCTACCCGCTGCTGCTCGGCACCCGAGGAGTGAGGACGTAAGCGAAAATACAATTTTACGCTTCTCCTTAAAGGAACGGAAAGTTTTTCCGGTTCCCAAAAACCGATCCGGCAATTTAACATGAGGTTCCACAATGGGGTTAGATGTGGAGGGAGCCGCTACTAGTGCAGGTTGTAGCGGCTCCTGATGTAGGAGCCTCTCGGCCAGGTCCTGGATCATCTGCGCCATACCCTGAACCTGGTCCGTGAGCACCCGCAATTGCTCCATATGATACGGCCTGTGATTCTGTCACGGGGGAGACAAGGGAAGGTGTGCCCTGTACTTGAAACCCCCCTTCTTTCCCTACCTACTTGCCTCAAACGGCCTAGGCGGCCGCGGACAACCACGAAGACGTTCCCTATACTGGGTAAGTGCAGAGGGAGGGAAAGGGAACACAGGGAGAGACAAAACACAGACGGAACAAACACAATGATAGAGTAGTCAGCAAGCCGGGTCAAACACAGGAGATAGCGTAAATACCAGGGGTCAAGAGAAGAGAGGTCCAAGTCCAAAGTCAGAGTCCAAATAGCAAATCCAAAACACAAGGTCGCACAAGCACTGATCAAAAGTATAAACTAATCACAGGCATCTGAGTGAGGCAGTTGCCATCTTTAAATAGCCCACCCAGGATCATGTGATGTGGCCAGCATCACATGACCTGAGGCGGAGCAAGCTGTCCAAACAATATGCAAAGTAGCCATGTGGTGTGATCAGCACCACATGGCTAAACCCAAACAGAGAATTAACTCATGAAGTGCTGGCTGACAAGACCAGCACTTCAATTCCCTATTGATCGTCTCTAGGGGGGCGGAGAGGTCCGGCGATGTCGTGCAGAGGGAGCGCGACGCCGACCTCGCGTGACAGCAGTAGACTCAAGACTAAAGTCCTGAGTTTGAAGAGCCAGGGACAACATTTGCCATGAGTGATGTTGTAACACTAAGGAAGTGCCAAATTCCAAACTGCAGGACCTCTCATTTTAGCCGTGTGCAACCACACCCAAGATAGGCTCAGTCAAGGGCATGAAAGTGAGATAACCACACATGGGACTACAGCGCCAACTAGTGGTGAAAAGAGTAGTAGTGCATGCTGCAGCAAAATCTTATTGATATTAGGTCTCTTTCACATGAGCGAGTTTTTCAAATTGGATTGCATCTGTTACTGCATGAAGAAAAACTGAAGAAAAGCAAAATACATCTCACAGCAACCATCAGTAAAAAACACATTGGGGCACATTTTTAGAGGCTGGTCTTAATAAAGGTCCTGTACTGGTGGTGGATACATAACTTTGGCGCATCTAGTTCCAGTTCTACATGTAAGATACTTTACTTGCTGTTCAGGGCCGGTTTTAGACAAAATGTGGCCCTGGGCAAAATCAAAAGTGGGGCCACAAATCTTGTAATAATGAACTAACAACACAGTTACATTCTGTTAATTTCTACCCTCCCTCACAGATTTACACCCCATAAAGCTCCTCACATAGTTATTCACCCTCATGGTCCCAGAATACACCACATGCCCCCTCCCCTCACAGCAATGAATTCCCCTTCCCCAGTTAAAAACTGGAAGAACGGGATTGCTCTTCAGGCGCACTTTTCCCCAGTGGAGATCAGGGAAAGTGCCCTGTTCTATAAATAAGCCACAGCCTGTTCTGGGCTTCCAGGCTCATTGGTAGTATATCCCAGTTCAGGCCACTAGGTGACAGCAGTGAACTGTGATATAGTGATTTCTATACAGACTTATGGAGCAATTTACATCTGATGATTGTAAGTTGTGTCCACTTGTGGGACTTAACAAAAAGAAGAAAAAAAAAGAAAGAAAGAAAAGTTTTGAAAATGTAAAAAATTAAAATTATCTCCCCCACCACCTACAAAAAAATATCATTATGGGCATCGCTGCAGGCAAAAATGCCCATACTATTAAAATAGTAACAGAAAGAAAATTAAAAAAGGCAGATTCACATTTTTTCATCACTGTAATTCCCAAGAAAATTGAATCAAAAGTAATCAAGTCGTACACACCCCAAAATGGTATTGACAAAAACTACAGATCGTCCCGCAAAAAAATGAGCCCCCACACATCTCCGTAGACATAACTATAAAAAAGTTATGAGAGTCAGAATATCGCGATGAAAAGAAAAAAAATGCGAAGTGAGTTCCGATGAGGCTTAGCTCTCCACAGTAAGCGGCCTATAGACATGCTGAGTGAGGGTGCTGTTAGGGTTGCCAGCTTTCCCAAGAAAAAATACAGTGGTCACTCAGGTTACAATATTAATTGGTTCCAGGACGACCATTGTATGATGAAACCATTGTAAGTTGAGTAATCGGTTCCAAAGCCCCAAAATGTGATCCAAGATAAGAGAAAATGAAGATTTAAAAAAAATAAGCAGATAACTAAGACAGATAAGACAAGTCCTTATATATAACAGTCAGGAATAGCTGATAACTAGTAACTAATCCAGATATTTTACCAGAGAAGTGAACTTGATTGGTTGGATCTGAGTCTGAGACATTGTATGTTGAGTCCGGTTTCAACTTACGATGGGTCAGAAAAGACCATTGTATGTTGGAAATATTGTATCCTGAAGCCATTGTATCATGAGGAATCACTGTACTTGTTACACAAGTTAAAAAGGTAGGTGTGGGTTAATATGCATGTTATTTGATATTTTACGTTTTGTGCCATTTTTTTCTCCAAAAAGTCAAACATTTTACCCTGAGTATTTAAGTATTATGTAGCTTCTATTTTTAAAATCTTTGAGTGGGGATTTGAACTCACAAACATCTACATTGCTGGCAAGAAACTTAACCACTGGGCTATATAGCTTAGTGTTGAGCTATGGCTGAAAAACCTTTTAAAAGTTTCTTTTATACAAAAAAAACCTCATAACAGTTTCTCTTATATAATACAAGAGACACTTCTATGAGGTTTTACACCACTGGCTTAGCACTGAGCTCTATAGCCCAGTGGTTTAGGTCCTTGCCTTCAATGTTGATGGTTGTGAGTTTGAATCCCCACAGAAAGATTTCAAAGAACAGAGTCTAAATTAGATTTATACGTACACAATGACCATGCTTGGACTTGTAAGGTGGGAGATTGAAGCAGGGGGAAATCCTTGGAGGATTGGGGCCTGGTTTGCTTGCCCTGGTGCAGTCTTATGTTAAGACCATTTTCTATGCCTAAAACTGATATACTGTACAAAATGATGATCCTGAATGCAGGCATAATACATAAAAACAAAATATGAATGGTTCAGGATTCAGTCCGAACGCTATGGGTTCACTATATGCATCCTATCCATACTGAAAACTTGCTTGTGTGAAAGAGGCCTAAGACTAGCCAAAAAATAGTAAATATGATTGTAATGTACAGTATATGTAGCAAGTAGTATGGTGGACTATAATAGTGACATTTGGGTCTGTAGTCCAGGGACCGAAGTTTCAACTCTTCCCAAAACAACTATTACAAGGGACCGAAGTTTCAACTCTTCCCAAAACAACTATTACAAGGAAGGTGAACATGATGTTGGTAAGAAAAAGGACCTGTGATGACATCATCATCATGTGATCTGTAACATATAAACAATACAGTAATGGTCAGAATAGATACAAAGTAACAACTACCACAGAAAAACTCACACACCGTTCTCAGATGTTCACCTCTCCCAGTGAAAAGACTAACCAGTCAAGAGATCGTACCACTTCTCCAGCCTTACACTGCCCAACTCTCAAGCAGTAAGACATGTTATCCATAGGTCATCACATCAGTCATCACTGGACGCTCTTCATCTTGTTCTTAATGCAATATTCCCAGCAGGATCCAGGTTTTTCCTAGAAGCTAACCTTGTAAAGTCCAAACATGTCATTACACTAATACATTTATAATGATACTTACTTTACATAACAAATTACTATTGTGGAATACAGTTCCCGGTCTCATAGTTGGAGGCAATCATATAAATAGTTGTTGTGTTTATACTTAGTGTAAGTGTCTATGACTCCTCCTAAACAGGTGTAAGTAGGACCAGAACTATGAAAGTGAGAATGTCAATGTCTATGTTCATTTTAATGAAATGATGGGCGTTAATGGTCTATGATTTTGCATAAAACTCTTCAGAGACAGATCTTCATGGTGGTGGTAGAGGCTGTCAGCAACCTAAGTCTCCTAGTGGCTGCTCCTCTCCAGCACTTGGCCAAAGTTCCCTTCCTTCTTGTGATCATCCACTTTGGGTTGCTAAATATGTGCTGGATGACACCAGGCATAAGGGACAGGATCAGGGACAAAACTTGAAAATTGCTTTCCACAGAGCGCAAGCTCTTCTGCAAAGAAGATATGGCAATAATTTCAGCCTCTAGATGTGCAAATCTGGTAGAGACATACCTCAAAAGACTTACAGCTGTAATTACAGAAAGGTGGTCCTACTAGTATTGAGTCAAGGAGGCTGAATACAAATGTACGTCACATTTTCCAGACTTTTATGTATTAAAAACATTGAAAACCATGTAACATTTTCGTTTCACTTCACACATACTCAGGGATCCTATACTATCAACAAGTCCTGTGACCATTTTACTACTTACTGACATCTTGCAGTTTGTGGAAGGATCAGGTGAGTGGGAAAGATGCGTATCTATCATACTGACACCTCCTAAGCAAAGATTTCACTCTGGAGATATCCTCACGACTACCTCAAGGCCTGATACAGATGATTCCTCTCCAGACTACTGAGGCTCAAAAGTTGGCGGAAGAATTTTTCAACCCATTTCAAGAACATCTCCCACCACTCTGACTTATTGCCACAAAGATCCAGTAATGGTATTTGGCTCTTAAAAAAATCCTCAAAGAACTGTCTTATTTTCATTTCTTCCAAGAGAGACGACTTGAGCCTCCAAAAGCCTCTCCCCATCCGGGGGGTTCTCTGTAAAATTCAGAGAAAATAAACAGTGGTCAGAGAACTCCACTTCAACAACAGGCACTGCTGAAGAGACAGCTTCCTCCTTTAAATGAAAGCTACAGTATCTATTCTAGATCTAGGGCTCTCTTTATAATACGTGTGCTTTATGTGGACATCCACTAGGTGAGCCTCACTAGCTATAGTGTTAAGGGCAACACCATCATAGGTCAGCTTGTCTCTGGAACCTCCCCCATCTCCAGGCCTCGTGAAAGTCACCTCCAAAGATACTTCCTGTCCCACTTGGATTGGGGACCATAGATGTTAACTAAGCAAAGTTCTTGTCCCTTCTCGAGGTCAGCTAAAATCAGACACTTCCTTATTTCGAACTCTGCAACCTGTTCTATATTCTATTCTATTGTATTCTATTCTATTCTATTCTATTCTAAAGCATTCTAGTGGTGCAGTAAAAAAGACCATCACTTCAATATACGGCTAGGCTGCAAGAGCCCCGTAGAAAGGCCCGTGTCTCCATTCCCTCCTAGCTATAAACTCAGCCACCAAATCTGGCAGCCGGATCTCCTACAAAAGTAAAATGTCATCTTCAACAGAGCCGAGAAAACCAAAGGCCGCAAATCTGGCTTAATCCTAGTGACGATAATAGAAGGCAGTGTCAATGGAGTGGGTACCACAATCCTGGGTGATGGAGTTAGACAGCTTTCTTCTTCCCAATCCCCTTCTTATCCTTTGTTTTCAGAGGAAGTACCTTTACCCCTTTCCTAGACACAGAGGTGTCCATACCACTCACCTTCTCACCCTCATCTGTGAACTCCAGGCCAGCCTCCTTCTCTGATGGTCTTATATTCCCAGAGACAGAAGTCTCAGTGACCCGTTCTGGTCCATTCTTACCACTTCTGCTTTAGCCTCCTCTTCCGGAGAGGAGGAAGTGTTGTTATTGAGGGGTTGGTACATATAAGAAAAATCACTTTTCCCTTCCTCAGGCAGTTGGATCTTAAATCTCCTTTCTTCTTTTTAGTACCCTGCTTCTGCCTTTCCTATAGCCACATCTTGACATCTTAATCCATACTTTCATAATAACAAAATCTGTAGAATGCTGCTCTGTCCTCCCTCTGGATACTCCTGATCTCCTCATTCAGCCCATCATCACTCAGTAGCAAGCTTGGTCTTCAGGACAGGGTCAGCGGTTTCCCCAGTGACCCGAGAATCTGCCATTTCCCTATCCTTTTGGAGTTTATCTAGATGCCTCAGTTGGGCAGGCATCTTTTTCCTGCTTCTTCTTCCTTGGCCCCTCTACTAGTCCCCTCTCCAGCTGAAGCTGCCTCAAGGCATTCTTCCACTGGGTCCAGAACAGCATTACCTAAGGAATGAGGGCTGCATGGGGGACATAAGTCACCACACAGGTGACACCTAATCGACACTCAAGCAACTTTCTCCAGGCCCAAAATTTTTGGCAACCCGCCATAACCACCAAGGACCCAGAGAGCCAACCGACAGATCGTTGATTATGTAGTTATAATAGGAGTACTACTGTTTCCATGTTATCAACTGTGTATACTACAAGTAGAAGCTACCACTTTTCCAGAGTTGGCGGCACTCGCTGCCATCGGCTACGGGTCCTAGAATGCTTCTTTCTCTAATCTAATTTTCCCTTAGATGTAACCATAGATCTGTGCCCCTAACTGTACTAAAATAAAATATTCAAACTCTGCCCCCGGCATGTTTCACCGGAATCATTCCCGACCCCTGAAGACGCCGGGTCTCCGCCAACCAATGTGATACAGGATTAGCCTTCAGTGCCTGTTTAAAGTCTACAATGATGTACAAGCTATAAGCAGAGCCACACTCCTATGGTCAGAGTGGACAATACTTATGGAAATTGTGAGTAAGGCAGGAAGGCAATATATATGTACCGCCGTGGGAAACAGAGACGTTTTTTGATGCATACTCCACACCAGGAAGATAGACAGTCATCCAGAAGTTACATTAGCCTGAATGTGACCACAGTCAATACCTCACCAAGAGCCTGTTATTAGGATTACGCCTACCACTAACTTGTGATGTTCTTTGAATGGACTATAACTACCGCTTTGCATTGCAATGACCTGTACATCTACCTCAAGGCAAATGATTCTCAGTAAATGTTCCAGTTATTTATTCAAATGAACATCCCTTTATTTTATCACCTCATTTGCACCCAAGGTTGCTGGCATCACAACATCAGGGACCCAGCCTTCCCTGCGCCTTAAATCCTATACCATCAAGGGCACCTCAACCAACATCTGGCAGGAGATCCCTCAACACCAGAGTGTGCCCCAAAGGCATCTGGTGCTATCCTTTCCATGACTGCATGCCGACCCAGGGAGCTGCAAAAACATGAGTACCGACTACTACACCTATCAGACCACCACACTCACACATAGGCCCTGCGGTCAAGGTCGCTGTAATAGGGCTCTGCCTAGCTGTGACATCACAAGGGGATGGCTACCTGAGGATTGGCTGGCCGCACAGCATTTAGGGTAATCTCGTATTATGAGACTTCTCTTTTCTACACTTACTTTCACTTTCTAACAGGTGTAGCCACCATTTTAATAAAAGATGATTCGTTACCACGAAGCCCGAGGACATTTGGATTAATTTAAAATTGAGGTTTTGCTAAACTTTGGACCGAATTCTGCTTCAGATGCTTCATGTCGCTCAATACCAGTTATTTACATAAAGTTGCGCTATCTCTTCAGATCATAACATGCAAATGAGAATGTAAGGTCATGTGTTCCTGGTTCACTAATTGACTATTACATAATTACATCAATGACACATTATAAACCAAAACTAAGTCAGAGATCACACACCCTGAACACACCTAAACCCTGAACGTATATATAACAGCACACCAGTAGTATCCTACATCACCAGAAGACAATACACAGTTCATCATCCAGGTATGTACCAAAACTTCTACTCTTATCTGGAAGAAAATATATGATATTATTTCACCAATATGATATGTATGTACTAACTGAGGAGCCTCACTTCAGGGCTGGTTCACACCTCTACATGCACTTCAATATGAAGGCTCCAGAGATTGGTTCTACCAACTCTTACAGTAGAAAGCAGGATCAGGATACCATTGCTGATTCTTATCTGTTTCTGTATTTTCTTCTATTGCATTTGAAATGAGGAGGCAAAGTCCTTCCTAAATTCTTATCACCCACTGGAAAGCAGTCTGAGGCCAACCAGAGCTGATAGTTGATTTATCTTCCTTTGTTTTATAAAAAGGTTTGTCCCATCATTGGGGAATATAGATAACACAGAGTCTTCTTCGTTTTGGGGGACTCAGCATGTCCATGTGTTACATGTTTGCAAATTCACTTGTGTTGCTGACCTGTAATACCACATTTCTTCTGAAGTGGCCACTGCAGGGAAACTGAGCAGCCACATTGAGGTTCCTCTAGAGATAACTGCTGATCGCTGTGGATTGGGGAAGCTGCACCCACATCCATCAGTAGATTGTGGAGGTGACTTCATTCTGAAATGAAGTTGTCATACTTCGAAAATATCAACTGATTTACTTATTGTGCCATCATGATGTGTGTTTTGGGAGTGGGGAGGCAACTTGGTTCAAGAACAGACATTGTGTGAATCCTATAAATATATTTGCTGACTTCTGATAATGTTTCTTCTCTCTAATCAATTTAATTAATCATTTACAGGAAAAAAGTTTAGACCTCCCAGCTAAACATGACACGGACAATCACATTGCTGCTGATATCCCTGGGTGAGTTGCACATATGATATATATCACCAAGAAAAAGCATCAATTTTTTAATTTCACAAGTATTTCTTTGTCACTGGGGTCTCTGTAGATAACCAGTGAACAGTTTAGATTTCAGACTCTAGCAGCTCTTTCTCTCCCTTTCAGAGCAGGAAGTCTCAGCACAATCTCAAGCAAAATTTATCTGCTAAACTATATGAAACCAATCAGCTCCATACAGCTAAGCCCTTGCCTCTCTATGGTTCTGAAGCTGATGAATATTCCTCAGTGCTAGCTAGGACCAGCAAGGAATACAGCAGTGGTACCAAGTACCAAGGCAAATCATGTCCGATTGGTGGACCTCACTACATTGTAGGAACACATAGTGAAGTCTGGTCCTTGGTGGGCAATAAAAGTATTCAGTAGTCTCATCTCTTCTGTCTTCAAATTATTATTGAAGTTGTGGCAGGAGACTTAGCATTGTGGATAATTTGCTTACTTTTAACGAGAACCCCTATGGTGACCAGACCCCATTGTATCTCCTACCTCAGTAGTCCCTTTCATGCCTTTCTCATTGTATATATGTTGTTTGAATTTTTCTTTACATGAACTTAGAATTTTTATTTTCATTTTGCAGGTGTGCTCCTCGCTCTGGTAACCGCAGCATCACAACCTCGTAAGGATTTGTTACTATAAGTATTACATTTCTCTTTCTCTATGGGTAACAGTCCATTAGACAAAGTGACGGCTGCTGCTCCCACCACAATATGGGCTCAGAATTGGTGTTTCTTCAAATTGAAACCATCATTTCCAATGAGTCTTACTATTATTGGTGACAATGTAACATACCAAAGAATCGCCCTCACAAAACAACACATACAATAAAGACAACCAGTGTATAATACTAAACCATATTATACTATACTGAGTTGATGAAAGTGACAAAAGAACAAGAATAAATCTTCTACATTCTAGTTAAAGGGGATGTCCAGGTTCAGAGCTGAATCCGGACATAAGCCCATCTTCAGCACGAATGAGTGGAGCATCCAATCATTTCATGCTCCAGTGTTTCCCCTTGTCCTGTGGTGCAGGGCAAAAGCTTTTTCATTTCCTCCGGGGAGGTACCAGGTCTCACTATGGGTATCCAAGGCAGAGACTTCGACCTAGCAGTGAGCCGGGTGGCATCTCAGGCGGTCTTTAGTGCTTCCCTAGCCTGTAAAATCAGATAAGTGAATGACATCACTTGGTATGGAGAGTTGGCCCGGTCATACCTTTTAAGAACCGTTATGAAAGAAACGTCTTCCTTCGTAGAGATCTTTGATAAAAGAGGAACTTTCTGCTGAAGGTTATTACTAGATCAACTATCCGTACCTAGTGGTCTCACACCTCTGGTATCTTGGAGCAATGCTATCAGCAGAGGCCTCAGACTACACCTAGAGAATCCTTGGTTTACACAACTTGTTTGCCAGATAAAGGAACGCAACGTGACCATCCTTGCTCTTTGGACACTTCCATAGCAACTCATCATAATTACATATTGTACATTGTTTGCTGTTATCACATGCATTATTTTGTAAGTTTATTGTTTTGGGGGGGGGTTTGGTTACTTAAAAGGGTTTAACAATCCCAACAGAAATTTACACCAGGGTCAGGAGAGTGTGTAAATGGAAGAAAATGAGCCACTGACTGCATCCCTAAGCTACATGTCAACAGCCAATGGTCCGACTAATATTATAAACAAAGACTGCTTTAAGAAACAGCGCCCCCTCCTGTCCATAGAATGTAGTGAATGAAGCTGATATTACAAACATCCTCTGGAAAGGCATGGCACTACACTTTTGGAAGAAAAGCAGCCATGTTTTCCTAATCATGACCATTCTTTTAACTTGCTTCTTAATTCTTCTTCTTTTGCAGCCAGCTGTCCAAAAAGACAAAGTATATGATCGTTGTGGGAGCCTCTGTCCACCCACCTGTGAAAAACTGAACCCTACATGCCCTGAAAAGTGTGTTGCAGGATGTTTCTGCCGCAAACGGCACAGTACAAAATAGCTGGGGTGAATGTGTGGAAAGGGAAAAGTGCAAGTCTGCCCAGCCGGGAACACAACATATTCATACTGCGCCAATAACTGCCCTGGTGTCGTATCTCCCCCAGATTGCCTAAGAATAGCCTGTAGGCACGGCTGTGCCTGTAAACCCAACTACGCACTAATATTTGAAAGCAATAGATGTGTCCTTCCTCAGGATCTCCCAAAAAGTGACTACGACAATTAAACCGTCCTATGTGTGTCTTCTTAGCGACCAATAAAATTTAAATTGACCTCATCCAATGATATGGAGATGTGTCTGATGAAAATAAAGTGGTTGCAGACATTGTTTTTTATCTGTTTTCATTGATTCATTAAGTGATCAGGATCTCTGACCGATCTCTGACAGATCAGATCACAGTCAGTCTTTATTGATGTGGAAATGGTCTACTGATCTGATTGTGATCCATCTCATTTGTAACATAGTCTTTCTGACTTAAACAGAGTCTGTCAGCAGTTTTCTTTATGCAAAACTGCTGAGAGACCAAGTTAGTGGCCGAGGACACGCAGTGATGTGTCACTTTCTCCTTTGGTTTAGTGGATGTAGTGCTGAAAATATAAGCTCAGAATCCTGCAGACGGCACTCCGGCAAGTGTCCTCCACAAGAACCAAAGCAATAGGCAGGTATTTACTGTACTGTAAACAACAGAAATGTAAAGCGCAACATGGGGTGAGTACTGTATGTCTTAGATGGGTAAATCGTTGACAGAAAAATCCCAGTTGGAGGCTCACTTTGTGGAGTTGTGCTGTGTATAGGCAGGAACATACTGTGACTAATGGAGCCACAGTTTGGGTGCCTTCAGCAGAGGTGTCCATCTTTTAAGGAGGAAGAGTAGTACAGTAAAAGCACTGCTTGGTGCAAAAGACCAGTGCTACTTGAATATGGGATGAAGACTTCTTTATTGTAGATCATGCATAGAAACAATAGGGGTCATTTGCGGCAGAATCTACGACTTTTTCTCACACCAGGTCTAAAAAAGTCGGTGTGGAATGGGCTGGGAAGGGGACGTCTCATTCATCATCTTCTACTCCTGGGTTAGGCATAGAAAATGGTCTAAATGTAAGACAGCAAGGAAGCTGGCTTACATTTAGACTGGCACTGGATGCACCAAAGTTACAAAACCTCTACATAACTTCGGTGATCCACCGCCAGCTATGGGCCTTTATTAATATGTGTTTGGGGAACATCTGTTTCAGATTACAAATGCATATATAAAAAGAGGACCACAAGCACATATAAAAATACAAAAAGGATGTCAAAGAAAAGGAAGAGACTGCCCAGAACAACACAAGGACCTCCTCCCTATGGAACCACCTCTTAAATGAAACACAATTATTATTGATATAACAAAATAATACAAGGATTATTAGTAGAACAACATGTAGGAGAAATGTGTTGTTTTGTTTTTATTAAAGAAGAAACTCCCGACAAAAATTTTATTCCATGTCCTGCTAGAAATGTACATGATATAATCTGCAGTGAATGTCATTTGCTTACCAGTGTCTGAATTTTTGACTTATATCATCCTGAAGTTTCCTATTTGTGTCATGTGACCAGCAATTAGACCCACCAACTCACACATAGACTTATGTGTGGACAGGAAGTCTAATTCTCTATGTATTCCTGAGACTGAAAGTGAGGCTCCCATAGGAATGAATAGAGCAGTTACTGGCTTCCTGTCCTGGGTCAGTTGGAGGTCAGGGAGTTGGTCACATGACCCAGCTACAATAAGAAGACAGGTTTTTACTCACAGAAACAGTCACTGATAACAAAATGACAATCACTACAGATTTATATCATGCATCTTTCTAACAGGTCAGAGAATAAAAATTTTTGCGGGAGTTCTTCTTTAATGATGATAGCAGAGGAAGTCCTACAATCGCAAAGGAATTTGCGAGTTCATTATGATCATATGACTGGGCCACATGACCAGTAGTCAAGGGAATGCTATAAGCGGTACCAGATATGGAAGCTGTTAGAGTGCGCTCACATGATGAAACAATGAGGCCTAAAAAAGATTTTCATAGACTACTGAAAACCCACGGAAGACTTTAAAAATGAGGAATGAATGCTAATCAATAGAAAGGAATTAAAAAAAAGTAGATAAAACAGAACAATAAGTAAATATATGGTATATTAAAGTAAAGTATAGTATAGTAAACCATATTGACAATGTAATTTTCATTTGGGAAGGGACACCGAGATCAATCACCAACTTCATCAATCATCTCAACCTGAACAAATGGGGTCTTACATTTACAGGAACCTATAACTAAGTGAAAATTGACTTCTTTAAATTTGGAACTATCTAATTTAGTAGATAAGCTCTTCTCCTGTACATTTATTTATAAGAGTAGACAGTAATAGCTATCTAGATTATTCCAGCACTCATAAACAAAAATTGAAAACTAACCTTACACACCGCCCATAATATTAATGGCCAGCAGAGACTAAGACCACCCTTAGGTATTCACCAGAGCCCACCACAAAGCAGGATGGACTTGGCTGCTCGGTACCCAGGCTGCATCTGCTGTAAGTAAGGAGTAAGGAGACAGAATACAGGTACCAGTTAGGAGGTCGCAATCTTCACCAGATAATCAAATACAGGCAGAGAAAATATAAAAAGTAAAAAATGAAAATTGAAGAACAAGCTCAAGTCCCAACTAGGAGGGTACAGATTTTGCCAAATCAGCAGATGACAGGTTAATCAGTAGCGCAAACTGGAGTCAGTACATGGAGAGTTAACAAGCAGCTATAGAGTTCAGTCAGAAACCCCAAACACACACACACAGGAGTCAGGACACAGTACGCGATTCACAGGCGCTGATCACTGATCAAGATATTCCTTCTTGGCTCTTGGCCCAGGAGAGGATTTACGAGACAATTAATTATCTAAAAGATAAAATTATGGCAATATGAACTATTTCATACACATATACACATGAGTTTGAATATAAGGCAAGTTCTACAAAGTCACTGGTTACAATATGGTAGTCAGGATGGTGAAAGAAAGATAGGAGGGCAAAATCAAGAAAAGCCTGATTATCCTTCAGCTTCTTCCACTAGTTTATGCATCAGTTTAACATTGAGAATAGTTGCATAATCCGAATGCACTCTTGGTTCTCTTCATGCTTGAGGGCACAAAGTGTAGATAAACCTTGCTTTAAAAATTTCCTCCTGATCTTATACTTTACCTATGTTGATGTAACCTCTCATGTAGTGCTTACGTTGTGTGTCCCACCTACTGAAGGCCACAGACACACTCAACCAAGTATATGGTATTTCCAATTTACTGTACTTTAGATTGAAGCACACTGTGTCCAATCATCAAGCAAACATTCACATCTTTTTGCTCCACATCTATAACGACCTAGTTTTGTTTTTGTATTCTCATTATTTTTATGTGTACCCTTATGTTGTTTAAGTTGAACCGTTGCCAGCATATTTTTGGGCTCTATGATAGGTCCTGGAATACTCTTATTTAAAAAAGGATCACTCAATAGTAAGGGCGAATGCACAAAACTCGTCTGACTTCCTGGATGAGGATGAGAAGGTAGTAAAATTTAAATTAAAGGGGTTCTCCGGGAATTAAGAAAATAAAAATACTTAAATATTACTTTATTGTAAATATATTCCCAAATATAGTACCTGTTGATAGTTGTAATGGCTCATTTTTTCAGAGGAACAATCATTAGGATAAATAAAATGGCTGCCATCCTATTAGTACACACAAAACCTGTCCTAATCACACAGGAGGACATGTTACTTTAAAACACTGATCTAACGTGCTGCCTCATCCTCATCCCTGCTTGTCATGGATTATTATCCTGAATACAATTTAATATGATGTTCAGCTAAATCTCTGTAGGAATGGAGCTCATGAGTAGACATGAAGTACAGAGAGGACGGACAGGACAGACTGTGGTAATGGAGACTGCATACAAGAGCTGCTGCTCATTACTACATCACCACCTCCTCTTAATACTTCATGTCTCCTCATGATCTCCATTCCTACAGAGATTCAGCTAAAGATCTTATCTGTATTCAGGATCCTAAACCCTGACAAGCAGAGCAGAAAGGAGGAGGCAGCTTTTTACCTCAGTGTTGTGAAGTAACTTGTCCTCCTGTGTGATTAGGACAGGTTCTGTGTGGACTAATAGAACGGCGACCATTTTTATTTCTCCTAATGATTGCTCCCCAAACAAAAAGGAGCCATTATAACTAATGTAAGGTATTTGGAAATATATTTATAATAAAGTGATACTTAAGTATTTTCATTTTCTTAATTCCCCTTTAAATTCCTTCCAAACCACCTTTGTACCATGGTCTTAGGTCTCAGACACTTGGACTGATTAAGTTCCTTAGCTCTTCGGTATGCGTTCTCAACTAACTTAGTGGGGTAACCATTCTCCCCAAACCTCTTCTTCAGGAGTTGGGCCTGTCCGCAGAAGGTAGAGTTTGCAGAACAGTTTTTAAAAAACTTAACCTGTATTTCAAATATATTAATTAAGTTTAGTTTCATATCTATATATGAGAGGATCCCTATTGGGAATTTTTTGGCCAATTTGACCAGTTGTACCAGTGTATATCTTAGATTTATTATCCCTAGGATCCCTCTCAAGGGATTATATATGTTCTCTATAGTACCCCATGTGTTACCGTTCAACTCAGCCTGAAAAGCTCTAATAGATACATCATCCCCTCGTCAAAAACTAAAACTAAAAGGGGTTATCCCACGAATAATGTAAAAATGAAAATCAGACATCATATAGTACATGACAACCTCTTTCTAACAAAGCTAGAACCAGCCCTATACCTCACATGGATCCAGAGATCTCCACATTCATTGCTCTGTTAGATTTATATCAAGCTGGCAGCTCAGGGGAGTGTCTTTTCTGCTGCAGCTGAGGAGGCGTGTCCATGCTCCACCTATCACAGCTCAGGGGGCGTGTCTCAGCTCTCCTTATCACAGCTCAGGAGACAATCACAATTAAGTGGTCCTATACAGATACATTTTATTGAATAACTCAGTAGCTGTACAAAATGTTTAATTACATGCAATTACAAAAGTATTCAGATCCAGGTGCTGGTTTGAAAACTGTAGAATATTTTTCGTGGAACAACCCCTTTAAGCATGAAGCCTGAGTGCATTCAGATTATGCCCATTGACCATACTCCACTTGGTACTTCATAAGTAACTGAACTGAACTAACCATTGCACCGCTATCTGCTTGTGAAGAAAACCTAATTTAGGCATATTTTTCAGTATAGTAAATGACCCCCCCCCAAGAGTTTAACTTAGACAGGCAGTCTTCAAATTTGCCACATTATCTCTGTGGATATGCCTGGAGGATAACTGTGGTGACCTATAGGACTGTTTAGTCTGACTTTACACCACTTATTTGTTGGCTTAGATTTACTCAAAAAAATGCACCGAAATGTTGGTGATTTTTTTTGACTCATGGCAGTGCATTAAAGTCACAACCCCTTTTCTAGTGAAGCTACACCTCATTTCCACCAAGTGGAGAGACATTAGAAAAGTTAAAAAGTGTCTAAAAATGCATGGTAAATGCAGACCAAAGCCTGTACACCATTTTTTTTTGGTGCAAATTGCAAAAAAAAAAAAAAAAATGGGAGCATTTTCAATAGAAAATTTTGCCTCAGAATCTTTTTGGCCATGAGTGTATGCATGACCCCACATTCTAGGAGGATGGAAGGAAACAGACAAGCATGACTCCAAACAAGTTCTACCAAAGAAGGACTCATGTCTCTGATCTCAGCAGCAGGATTGTGTCCTCATGCTGACCTTATTATTCTGCCCTGTCAATGACGAATATCCAAGGCACTGCTGCCAAGATAAAATTATGCTCAAATGCCCTCCCCCAGCTAAAAGGTCAACATGCCAAGACATTGCATTACTTGCCCATCCTTGGCATTGCCTCACTTAAAAGCAGTAACCCATATTTTCCACGTGTCATCACTGTCATTCACTGCTCCTCGTCCTGCTATGCATTCAATACAAACTTCCATGCAGGATTTTGTTGTAAGGTACGAACATGTAATTAACATACATTAATCTATGATGACATCAGTTATGTACTTTGCATATCTAATGACTAGTGTTAGTAAATTGACTTTTATATAGTTCCTGTTCCAATTAGAATACAATCACATAATTTTTTGCTGGGTGACTACAATACAAATGTGTCTATAACGGCTCCTAAACCAGAAAAGAAAGAACAGGTGAAAAAAGGAAGATAAGCTGCAGGAAGGAAAATTATATGCCAGTGGTGGAATATGAAACTGAGAATTTCTTTAATTATCAAGAAATGATGTTCTACTTTACCTATGTTGTGTTTACTCTCATGTAGTGCTTGCGTTGTGTGTCTCACCTACTGAAGGCTGCAGACACACTCAACCAAGTAGATGGTATTCCCATTTACTTCAGATCCAGGGGTGTAACTACCATAGTGGCAGACCATGCCACTTCTATGGGGCCCAGGGCCAGAGGTGACCCCTTTGGGATTATCTCCTCTTCTACTGGAGATGAAAAACGTGGGTCAGGACTCTACCCTCTAAAGAAACTACTTTTAGCAAATGAGGCAGTGGAAAAATAGCCCAAGGGTCATTGAAAGGGGTTTAGGCAGAAACCCTTCTGTCCTGTGTGGGGGGCCTGGTCTGATCCTTGCTATGGGGCCTTTACTTATCTATGTACGCCACTGTTTAGATCAAAGCACAGTGTGTCCAATCACGAAGCAACATTGACATCTTTTTGCTCCACATCTATAAGGGCCCATTCACATGACCGTGTGAATGGGTCCGCATCTATTCCGCAATTTTGCGGAATAGATGTGGCCCCATTCACTTCTATTAGAGCGGGCAGCCGCGGCTCCACACGAAAATATAGAACCAGTCTTATTCTTGTCTGCAATAGCAGACAAGAATAGGCATTTTGAATGCGGCGCCCGGTTGTGTGTTCCGCAAATTGACGAAACACACGCCAGGCGGCATCCGTGGTATTGCGGATCCGCATTTTTGTGGATCCGCAATACTACGGCCGTTTGAACGGCCCCTAAGTCTCCAGTTTTTTATTTGTATTCCCAGTATTTTCATGTGTACCCTTATGTTCCTTATGTTGAACCATTGCCAGCATATTTTTGATACTGGGGGCTTCTTGATAGGTAACCCTTCGTTGTCCCGAAATACTCTTATTTAAAAAAGGATCACTCAGCACTCACTGGTGTGAGGATGAGAAGGTAGTAAAATTTTACTTAAAGTCCTTTTCATCCGCCTTTGAACTATGGCATTAGGGCTCCTTAGCTCTTCTGTAAGCATTTTCAGCTAACTTAGTGGGGTAACAATTCTCCCTGAAGCTCTTCCTCAGCCTGTCTGCAGAAGGTAGAATCCGCAGAAAAGTTTTTCCATATCTACTAAACCATTGCCAGCATATTTTTGATACTGGGAGCTCTACAATAGGTAATACTTGGTTGTCCCAGAATACCCGACAATCATTTGCTACATTGGACCATACGTAGGAATCTTTAGTTGCATCCTATACTATAGTCTATTTGGAGACACTGAACAAGCAGAGAATGCTGGGAGATTTTGGCTACGAAGCATGCAAAATTCTGAATATAGCTGAAGGGTAGGGTTAGGCAACCTCTGGCACTCCAGCTGTTGTGAAACTATAACTCCCAGCATGCAACTCTGCTTTTCTAAGAACCCCCAGAGAAAATAGTTTTCACAACAGCTGGATTGCCAAAAGATTGCTGCTCCCTGCTCTAGGCTATATAATTCAGAACAGTATCACATACACCCTGCAGATATTCCCCTTGTCAGAGCCACTAAAAGTGTTGTCTCATATAATTGCTCATTTTTAATATTGAAGATGGCCTGGCATCAAGCTACTACAGGAGAAATATGGTATTACTTTGGAGAGCATTCAAATAAAATGTAGTCAATATAAAAATATAAAATGCCAGGTCCTCCAGGGCAAGAAGCGGATTCCTCCCCTAATTCTGACGTCGTTTTACACTATTAGGCCGTATGTACAGAGGTTATTTCATAATACCTTTAATGATAGCCAAGAGTAAGGTTAATTGTATAAAGTTGCATCATCTCTACAGGGTGAGAATTATAGTAATTTTTTCTGTCCCCAATTAATTTAATTGGTGGCACCAATAACTTATTATAAACCAAAGACTCACCACAGCTTATACAATGAACACACCCATACCTTCAGTGTATATATAATCAGCACATCAGTAGTATCCCAGCTTTACCAGAAGACCTTACGCAGTGCATCATCCAGGTATGTACTAAAGCTTCTTCTCTTATCCAGATAAAAAGATACAATTGGCCGAATATAAAAGGAATGTTCAGTGGGGTCTGAAATTGGGGCTGCATGCCTATGAATATGAAGGATCAGGGCTTGTTTGCACCATCCCCTTTAGGAGAAACGAGGATACGTTTTAATTGCTGAAAAAGCATTGCCCATGTGGGCATCACTCATAGGGAATCAAGATGTGACCAATCTGCAATGAAGTCCCCCGCAGAACTGACTACTATGTTTTTTTTCTTTATTAAAAACAATCTTCCCATCAAAAGGAGAATATTGAAGTCATGCTCCTAAGCAAAAATTAATTTTAAGGTCTTCTCCCTGTTATATGGAACTCAACGGAACCATGTATTACATGGTTGCCTATTAGAGATGAGCGAACGTGCTCGAAACAGAGGACGGAAGTGGCTGCCAGCGCCTATGCTAGCGCAGGGGAGCCGAGCAGTACAGTGCTCGTTTTGAGCACGTTCGCTCATCTCTATTGCCTATACATTTGAATGTCTGGCATGTAATACCACATTTCTCCTGAGGTGGCCGCTGCAGGGAAACGCATTGAGCTGCCCCTAGAGATAACTGCTGATGACTCGTGAAGCTGGACCAACATCAATCAGTTGATTGTGGAGGTCATATTTCAAACTTGTCAATTCATTTACTCAAAATTCCATAATGGCGGTGGTGGTGGGTGCAAGAATAGACAAAGTGGGAATACATATGCTGACCTCTGATAATGTTTTCTCGCTCTAATCAAATCCAATCCTAATTTACAGGAAAAAGTTAGACCTCCCAGCTAAACATGACACGAACAATTGAATTGCTGCTGATATCCCTGAGTAAGTTGCACATACAATATGTAAATCTTTACACTATGGCGTCTTACTGCAATATACATCCCCATGAAAGGACATCAGTTTTTACTTTTCATACCACTAGTATTTCATTAATGGTGGCAGAGGAAAGAGAGGTGCTCGTAGGTCATTGAGTTCTCGGCAGCTAAAAGTTTAGGTTTCAGACTCTAGCAGCTCTTTTTCTCCTTTTTACAGCAGGAAGTCTCAGGACAATCATATGCACAAATTATGTGCTAATCTACAGGAAACTAATGAGCCATATATAACTAAACCGTCACCTCTCTATGTTTCTGAAGCTGAGGAATCTTCAACAGTGCTAGATAGGACCAACAAGGAAGGGCAGTAGAACCAAGTAGATTGTCCTCAAAAGGTGGAACCCACAAGATCATGTCCAATCGGTGAAACTCACTACATTGCGGCAAATAGTAATGGCATGTAAGTTAATACCACCTTTTATAGGAGAAACACAGACCATCCATAGTAGACCATAGTTGATTAAGATGAGCAGTACAGTGTCTGGATCATGATGGTCAATGGTACATTTAATGTCTGGTCCTGGGTGGTCAATGAAAATACTCAGTAATCTCTTCTGTCAGCTCCTTAGAAGACAGATACTTCCAAATTAATGTTGAAGGTTTCAGGTAGGAGGGGGCATTGGGTTGCTAACTTTCAGTGAGGGGCCCGGTGGTGATCATATCCCTTTGAAGTCTCTACCTCAGTAGTCCCTCTCATACATTTCATCTTTTTGGACTGCTGACACCACTGTATACCAGTCTCTTTATAATCCCTCATGTTGTATGGTCTTTGGATTTTTCTCTATACTGTATAGACCAATAATTTTTGATTCTTGTTTTGCAGGTGTGCTCCTCACGCTCATTGCTGCACGATCCATCCCATGTAAGGATTTAACTCCAAAATGTATTCAAATTGTGTTCAATGTGATATATTACATTATATCATAAGTTTTACTATCTAAGTATTAGATTTCACTTTTTCCATATGAAGTCTCTAATCCCTGGGTAACAAGTCCATTAGCCAAAGTGACAGCTGCTGCTCTGACCACAAATTAGGCTCACAATTGTTGTTTTTTCATACCGCAACCCAAGGGGTGTGCAGGAGACTGTATTTCTATGCACAATTTAGCAAAAGGGGAAGGTGGGGTATCTGCATACTCCAAGTATAGTATATGCCACCTGACAATAATCCATAGATGAGGTTTCACAGTGGAGAGGCCCGGCTGGTTACATTACTCTGAGATAAAAAATCCAAGCATGTTAGTAATGTCACTAGGTAAAAACCTGATCAAGCATTTCCAAAGTGTTTTAGAAGAAGGGTCTCCCTTCATAGAGATTATTTATGAAGGAAGACCTGAAACGGGTAAGTTATTTTTTGACCAAATCAACTGTCTGTACATGTGGCATCACCTTCTTGGTATCTCAGAGTAACGTTACTGACCGAGGCCTCTCCGTTGTGAAACCCTACCCGTGGATAGCTGTCTGGTGGCACACTCATGGTAGCCTTAGAAGCAGCTGATTGACACTAGTATGCTGTTGTTTAATCTACAATCTACGAGGACACCCAAATCCTTCTCTACAAGTGACTCTTCCAGTGTTACATCCCATGGGACATGTGAAGCACAGAGATTATTACTACCAAGATAACGAACTTTTCATTTATCCACATTGAGCCTCATCTGACAAGCTGATGTCCAATCACTCAGAGTGTCCAGGTCAGCTTGTATTTTATGGACATTTTCTATAGACTGCACAGTACTACATATCTTGTTGTCATCTGGAAAAATAGAAACATTACTACTACCACAGTCCTCTAAATCATAAATAAATAGGTTAAAAGAAAGAGTACCTAGAACAGAACCTTGGGGTACACCACTTATAACCCGGGACCATTCTGAATAGGAATCATTGATCACAACTCTCTGGACACGGTCCTTCAGCCAATTTTTAATTCATTTACAAACTATACTTTTCAAGCCTATAGACCTTACTTTACCTATTAGACATCTGTGAGAGACTATTCAAAGTTTTCCTTTAAAAAATCCAAGAACACTACATCCACAGCCACCCCTGTGTCCCTCCTTCTACTTACCTCACTACATCCACAGCCACCCCTCTGTCCCTCCTTCTACTCACATTTATGCTATCACAGCCACCATCAACATACAGTCCCATGTAAATAACGTCCCTCCCTTCATCCCTAACATATAGTCCCAGTTAAATAACTACAACTCCCAGCATTGCTCTGCCTCTCCCTTCACTTACCTCTCCTCATGTAGCAGAGCTCACCACAGCTTCTTTCCCCGGGGCTTCTCCTCTTCACTGCTGTCCTCTCTTGCACTGGTCACATGATGGTGACATCATTGCATGTCCTTCTCAACCACTGCCTGCTTTACGGGTCACATGACCTGTGATGTCATCACAGGTCCTTCAGCAATTCCAGTGCATCCTGAGGATGGCAATACAATTGTATCTAGCTGGCAGGCAGTACATTCAGAGCCTGGGGCAAAACATCAGGGGTCCAAGCCCGGAATGTTTTAACCTAGCAACGCCCCTTTTTGAATATGGGCACCAAATTTGCCTTGCACCACTCACTTGGACCATATCTACAGTTAGCCAATTGAGTACAGTATATTACTGGATATGCCATCAGCAGCTCAGATGTCTCTCATTTTCAGTGACCAATCCCCCATGACCATTATTTAAGGACCTACCTGCTACCTTGAATTTTTAGCATTTATATATTTAAAGAATTTTTGGAGAAATATATATTTTTATTTTTTTGCTCTCTTGGGTCAACTGACGCTCATTTTATGTATATTTTTACAGCTTTATCTCTTTCTTATACTATATATTGGTTGCCTTTATTACATACTGGTACACCGCTTTGTGAGTTTTTATTGTTGTTTTTTTTTTAGGTTAGTTAAAGGGTTTTTCCAATAAAAATTTAAACCAGGGGTGGGAAAAGTTTCTAAATGACAGTAAAAAAAATAAATAAAATAATACTCACCTACTCAATGCTGTTGTGTACCAGCAATGAGACTCATATATCTTCTCTTTCTGGTCCTCTGTGAACCATCCATGGTCACATGCACCACTGTAGCCATAGACTGACCTCAACAGTGAAAGGCTTCCGAAGCGGCAGGCAACCAAGGGTCTGGTCAAGTTTACAAACCATAGCTGTTTTCTTGCTCTTAGTTCTTCTTTTTTTTCTTTTGCAGTCCCCTGTTCAGAAGGCAAGGAATATGATCTTTGTGCGAGCACCCGGCCAACAAGCTGTGATAACCTGGAGCCTAATTGCCCTAAAGAGTGTGTTCCAGGATGTATCTGCAAAAAAGGCACCATAGATAATGGCTTTGGTAAATGTGTGGAAAAGGAAACATACGTGGTCATCAGTGGGAACAGAACATCTAATTCATGCAGTGACTGCATTCCTACACCTGAAGTAGCATGTTTAGCAGTGTGTAATGTCAAAACTTGAGGGAAACGTGGTTTACAAGTTACCAAATAATTCTCCCCACACTTGGTAAATACGACAACAAATCACCTCCAAAAAAGGGAGACCTCATCCAGATACCTGACCCTAGACCCGAGAGGAATCCCTAATAGACCCTAAACACAATTCCCGATGTGCCATGTGCTCTGTGTAGATAGGAAGGGTATCTATTAGCCCCCACCACCTTTGTTAGGGCTCGATAGGGTTAGCATACCCCTGTGCCTATCTATCACAGTGGCTGCCCAGATACCAAGTTTTCCACATCTCCTGGGACCACACCTTCCTCTGGTTGAATTATCTTGCCTGTACATCTTAATATTGGTAAGAAGTTTCCAATTTTTTCTAAGGCCTCTTTCACACTAGCGTTAGCATGGATCCGGCACCTAAAGGGTGCCAACGGATCCGTGCTAATGCTATACATGTGTGGAGCCGGAGCAGCGCTCCGGCCCCACACATGACACACATTGAAACAAGACACAGACATACATACAAACAAACATACATACAAACATACAGACATACATACAAACATACAGACATACATACAAACATACAGACATACATACATACTCACATACTCCAGGGACGCCGGCAGAACGTCTTCACGCGCCTCCTGCTGGGCGCAGTGGGGAAACGTCATAGCTGCGCGCAGGAGGCGCGTGAAGACATGCTGCCGGCGTCCCTGGAGTATGTGAGTATGTATGTATGTCTGTATGTTTGTATGTATGTCTGTATGTATGTTTGTATGTATGTCTGTATGTATGTAGCCGGATCCGGAATGACCCCCCATTGGAAATCAATGGAGGACAGATCCGGATTTTGGTGTGTCCACACCAAACGGATCCGTCCCCATTGACTTGCATTGGGGGTCATTCCGGATCCGTCTTGGTGCGGATGCCTGGACCGGAGAGAAAACCGCAGCATGCTGCGGTTTGTTCTCCGGTCTGAAGACGGAACGGAATGCTTTCAGGAGCATTCCGTTGTCTTCAGTTCAGATTTTTTGATTTTTTTATTACAAGCCGCATGTACAGTATGTAAGTGGCTAATAGCTGTTCAAGAAGATCCTGGAACTATGAGCTATGTAACAGGATGTGGGGGCGGGGCTTATCTCAGAAAAGGGAGGGGAAGAAGAGCTGTGCTATGTAACAGGATGTGGAGGTGGGGCTTATCTCAGAGTAGAGGGATGAGCAGAGCTGTGGTGGTGCATGTGAAATCAATAGATAGGGGAGAGGCCATGTGACCAGAGCAAAGGGAACGCCCACAGAGCCTCACAGGAGATGACAACAGTGAGTAAAACTCATAGAAGAGCATTTCTGAAGGTGTGTGAAGCAAAGCTGATACCAATAAACTAACAAGTGCAATTTTATTATCTGCTGCATTACAGTAAGACATGAGTTTATTAATTTTTAATGCACAAAGGTATCTTTAAATAATTAAACGGTCCCATGCGTGTCTCATTAACAATTGTCAAAATTAAAAATGACCTCTTCCAATTACATGGAGATGTGTGTGATATAAATAAAGTGATTGCAGACATTGGGTTTTTCTTGTCTTATTGATTCGTAAAGCGATCGGGATCTCTGGTGACAGATCACCCACTGTGAATGGCGTGAGTACTTGTAATTACACTGCAATGCCGAGACTTCCGAGACGACGGGTAGTGTAATGAAGATGAAGTAACACTTGTGTGGACATCCGCCTCCTCTTCAAACAGCTGCTGGGTGTCGGACCCCCACCGATGGAATATTGATGACCTATCCTATATATATTGCCTGAATAACCTTTTTAAGTATATCATTGTAAGAAAAAAAAAAAAAAAACGATGCCCTCTAGTGTCATATTCACACTTTATAACTTCTATACTCATCGCTCTGCAGCTCTGGTCTGTTCACTTTCTATGAGAGGGCACCATGCATCTCCCCGGAGTGCCTGGCGGTCAGCTCCTGATAACTAGAGATGAGCGAATTTCCTGAAACTTATATCAGGTTTGATTGTATCCAATCAGTTGTCAGACTCTTTGTGGTCCTAATATTGTACATATGACCGTAAACAACATTCCCCCAACTTTCCTGAAAAGACCTGTGGTCCTCTCTGTGGTCTACTAGGACTGGATCCAACCCTGTTCAAGCTCTTTAACATGAAGGCAGCGTTAGTAGTTATTAATATAATTATTAATTATGGCTGTGGGCAAACGGATAGTAGCTGATGATAATAAACAGCCTGTTTAACCCCTTGCTGTCACTAATATGTATTTTTATGGTGGTTACTACGGGGGAATTGGGCTAGGTCACCGCCTTTTTGCGGCAGCCTACTTTGAGCGCTGCACAAGTCTCCTGTGCAATGGAGAACAGAAGAGCGGGCAGCTGGGGGCCTAATGAAGACCCTCTAGGTTTGTCCTGCAGTATATGCTCTATGAGGCTTTGCCAGAAACGTAACCTGATAGATTGTCTTTCAGAATAGTAATGACAGTATAATACATTATACTGCAGAAGTAGTACAGTGCATTATAGAAGCAAGTAGAAGTCCCCCTGTGGGAATAATAAATGGTAAAATAAAAATTAAAGTTTTATTACATAAAAAATCTCAAAGTAAAAAAATATGCCTTTTTTCATGGAAAAAATGTTTTTCAATTAAAACAATTGCAAAAATAAAATCACAACCACATTTTTGTAGTGTTGTGTCCATAATGAGCCACAATAGTAATTGTAAGAAAATTGTTATTTAATTTATCCTGTACGGTGAAGACTGTAAAAAAAAAAAAAAAAAAAAAAAAAGACAAGAAAAAACAACCCGAATTGCTGTGTTTTGCTTATTCGCCGCAAACAAATAGAATAAAAGGTGATCAAAAAGTATTAAGTACTCCAAAATGATACCAATGAAAACTACAGATCATCTCGCAAAAATCAAGTGGCCATAAGTCTGTAGAAAGATAAAGTTATGGGTCTTGGGATACGGCAATGTAAAAATATATATATTTTAAATGGTTTATATTGTGACAAAATTATATGCTGCAAAGTGAACGTCACTAAATTTACAATGCAAAAACTCAACTTTTTCCCATCCTGCCAAAGAAAGAGTGAATAACATTTAATCAATTAGTCATAAGTATTCTAAAATTGGTGCAATTTAAAAACTAAAACTAAGGAAAAATAAAACAAAAAAGTTATAGGTCTTGTAATGTTACGATGAAAAAAAAAAATCTCTGGTCAATAAGGCCCAAAATAGGTGTGGATAACAGACTGTATACAGATTTGTTATTTTATTGGGGGCAGATTTCTGCCGGTACTTATACACGCGCGGATGTAGTGTAAGAAGCAATGGTTTCTTTTTAACAAACAGTCCAAAAATGATACATTTTTGGTCATTAGAAACAGATTTGGTGTTATTTTCAATAAAATAAATATTGTCCTGGAAACGAGGATGCAATGGTTTTTTTCAAAAATCTTAAAAATATCATCTCTTTTTTGGGAACAGTTTTAGGTTTATTATGCGGGAAACCCAACGGAGCCCATAATAGTGAATGTGGATCTGGTGGTGTCTGGATATCATTCTGGTAATTCTGGTAGTACACTCCTCTGCCGGAACAGGCTACTGGAATACGGTAACGCACATGCCTGTGCACATTGCCTAAGGGCCCTTTCACACGACCGTATGCCCTCCGAGACATACAGTCCGTGAGCGGGCCATATGTCCTGGAGCGGCATAGATCGTGGGCACAGGAGCGCACAGATTCATCGATTACTATGATGCTGTGCACATCAGGCAGGGCTATTGTCCCGCACTCAAATGATCTTATGAGTACAGGACAATAGCTCTGCGGGTGGCCGGCGTGCACAGCATCATTGTCATCTATTATTCTGCGCTCTCCCGTGCGCACGATCGATGCCGCTTTGGGACATATGGCCCACTCACGGACCGTATGTCTCGGAGGGCACACGGTCGTTTGAAAAGGCCCTAAATGAAAGGTATTTATCAGTGAATTTCACAGCGACTCCCTTTAATGGATCTCTTCTCTATTATCTTCATATAACCTAAATGAACACATGGAAAAGACTTGCCCAGCCTAAACTAGATCAACCCTTTAAATCTCTCATAATAAATGGACCTGTTGCAAAATTTACAATGCAAAGCCGAGCACTGACATCATTGCAGAAGAAGCACAGACCAGGAAGAGAACAGGTTCTTGCATTACTTATATGATATTACCATATTAATGTGATATGCCAAGTACAAGCCTACGTCACTGCAGACTCGCTCATTACTCTCGTGTACACGGGTTATTATTAGACTTTCTTATTATGCACCAGAATATGCAATGTGTATTAATTCAAAATCAACGACCCAAGATACAAGTCCCATGATATTGTGTATTTTGTTCCATAATATGACTCCTTATCTCTAGCGATGAAACCTGCAATAGGACATCATGTGAACCTCTGTGTCACCCCTGCTCTGAAGTATAACAATGGCTGGGTGCGAACGGTTTAATTCTCTACTCTTTCCAAGGTACGGAGAAATCCTGTGAGATCCATGCCTGGTTCATTTAATTGAACGTGAGCTTGTCCATGTTGGCTGTGATCACACCCCTTACCATGCTAAACACACGTTTGATAAATACACTTGCCGAAGGGCAGGCCAGCACCTCCAAGGTGTAAAGGACAAGCTCAGGCCATATGCCCAATTTGGAGACACAGAAGTTGAATGGGGCAGACCCATCAGTCAGTACGTGCAGATGTGTGGACATGTACTGTTCCACCATGTTGCTGAAACGCTGCCTCCTGCTAAGACATTCCATATCAGATGGTGGTGCTGGTTGTTATGGCGTGCTGATTTAGGCCATGCTAACCCTCCCTTTTGACGTTGTGCAGGTGCCCCAGCTGCGTTGGCACCTGCACAACCTCAAGTGGTTGGGCATCAGTGCACTCAATCTCTCCCACTTCTAAGGCAGGTCTAGGTGGATGGCCCACGGAAAACCCACCAGCAGAGTCATCAAAAAGTATAAGTGACTGCTGCATGACTTGGGGCTCAGACTGCTTGGCTGATATGCAAGGAGTTGAGGTGGAAGACAGATGCCCATGGGCTGCCGGTGCCAACTCTGAGCTTTGAGCAGGGGATCAGGTGGAAGACAGTGTGGTGGTACTCTCAGTCGTCCAATCTACTACCGCCTCTACTTGTTCTAGCCTCACAGCGGTATTCGCAGAATGTCCTGTAACCGACGTGGACCAGAGGAAGGTGTTTTATTTTGGCGCGTAACTGGCAAGATCGACTACGTCCTCGCCCTGCAGCAGGAATTCTACCATCACCAACACCAGGAGCATCACGACCACGGCCCTTATTTCATGCTCTCCTCATTCTTTGAGGGAAACCACAAAACTGACAACCAGATTAACAATTGTATTTAAGTGTCACGACTGCAAAGGAGGTGTTTTGCACCCCAAAATATGGGTTTATGTCACCCACAGAATTAACAGACAGACTAACTATTCTATTTCCGTGTCACGGATGCAAAAGAAGGTGTTTTGCACCCCACAATGGTTTATGTCCCCGAAAGAATTAACAGACTAATTAACTATTCTATTTGAGTGTCACGGATGCTAAGGAGGTGTATTGGACCCACAAAAAATGCTTATAGGTCACCCACAGAGTTAACAGCCAGATTAAAAGCCTAACACTGTCCCTCACTGCAGCAGCGCCCTGTCCCTACACTAGTTAGAGCGGAATGGCGGCGCCACACGTGGTCCGGCATTTACTGTATGCAGGCCGGGTCAAGTGCTGCACCGGACAATCACAGCCATGCCATTCTGATACAGGTTCACTCATCCCTACTTCCTACCAACCAGAGTAGTTAAGGAAGACTGCTAACCATTTGTGATTTTGCTGGCTGTGGTTCCAGATGGTGACTATAGATGAGAGAGGTCAGAAAGGAAATAGCTGGAAACACAAGGGGCCGGGTACCAACCAGTGTGAGGAAGCATGGTCAGGTTAGATAGCACAACAATAGGAAGCAAGAACCTGGGAATAGGAACAACTCAGATATTGAGCAAATACTCAACACTAGGATGTCTGAACCAGGAATGAGCTTGGTACAAAAGTGTTGACTTAGTTTCACTTCAAGAACGCACCTATATTTTGGTGCATTTTTTGGGCGCATGGCAGTGGATTTGTCATGAGAGGATCTGCATTTGTTACCACAGCTATCTCTGTGGCACTGTACAGCACAGTCTGCAATGTGTTAGTTGCAGTAGTCTAGCTCCCACAGTACAGCACACATTATTGTAACTTTTGTCCTGCCTTCCTGGTCTGTAATACAGACCCTGGCTTCTTCTGAAGACAAGGCTCTTTTCAGGAAATGGGGGTTGGTTGGCTTCTTTGGTCCCCTATACTTAAGCCTCATCTCCTATACAGTGCTCAGCAATATTTTTTCTCTCTAGGCTTTGAGGCAGTGCACCCTTTAAAATAGTGCTGTTCATGTTCACCTCTACTTCTAGCTAACTATATGCAGGAATTGCAGCATCTTCTAGCTCAAGCTCCCAGTGCTTTGTCAGATGCTTCCAACTTCTCCTCCATCTCCTTTGTCTGACCATGAGGTAATCTGCACTCTTATTTATCCCTCCCCCTTTACTTCCCATCTCCCGGTACATATGCAACTAGCATGAGAATGCCAGCTATGTTGCCCTGATGCTGACCCTATTACTCTGCCCTGAAAATTATGTATATCCAAGGCAGTTAACTCATTAACCACCATCAAGATAAAATTCTTCTCAGATTCCTTCCTCCAAAGATAAAAGGCCAGTATGCCAACCCTTGGCACTGCCCCACTGAAAAACAGTAACCCATATTTTCCCCATGTCTTCATGAGTCATTTTCTAGGTGTTCAATATTACTAGGAGGAACTTCCAACAATCTAATCTTGCAAGGTAACATGTAATTACAATATGTTAATTTAACATGAAATTGCTTTTGTACCTGTACTTTGCATATCTTATGACTGTTGACTTTTATATTTCCTGGTCAAATTAGAAAACATATATAAACATATACAATACATATATATTTACTGTGTGTATCCAGTAATAAGTGTAAGTGCCTATAAACGCTCCTAAATAAGAGTGATATAAATAGAAGAAAAAAATGCAGGCAAACAAATAGTGCCATTGTTGAAATATGAAAATATGAAACTGAGAATATCTCGATACTAACTTTCACAAAGGAAGTCAATCCTTATGCCTAATACTCCTCACTAGTGCTGGTGGTTCAGGCTGTAACACAATATCTCTATTCTCTGGGTCAGCATGATTACAATAATACCAAATACATATAGTTTTTTTCTGTTTTACTACTTTTGTTCAAGAAAACCCCCCTTTTTTTTAAAGGAATAAAATCTTTTTCCATCGCCACTCCCCAACACTCATAACTTTTTTATTTTTCTATCTATGGAGTTGTATGAGGGATTGATTTTTGCAGAACGACTTGCAGTTTTCATTGGTATCATTTTGGATTAAATTACATTTCTGGATTGCCTGTTATAAAGTTTTTTCAGTGGCAACTAAGTATAAATTAGCAATTCTGTCTTTTTTTTAAATTTTTTACAACGTTTACCATGGGGATAATTTACATAATCATTCATGTAGTGCGGATCATTACATATGTGGAAATACCAAACATATGGGGAAGATTTTTTGCAGTTTTTTTCATTGGTAAGTGTATTTTCAATGGAAAAAGAACATTTTTTTTAACTTAATTCTTTTTGTTTTTGCTTTTTTTTTTTAACCATGTATGGGTGGTCACTAAGGGGTTAAGTCTCTGTTCCAGTCAAGGACTTTTGTACATGAATTCCTTATCCTTATTTCTATTTTATTTTTTTACGGTGTTCACCTGAGGGACTAGATCATGTGATATTTTTATAATGCTGGTTGTTATGGATGCGGCAATACCAAATGTGTCTATTTTTTTATTTTATTCATTTCGGTTTTACACAAGAAAAATAATTTTTGGTAAAAAAATCATGTTTTTTGTCTCAATTTTCTGAAAGCCATATTTTTATTTTTCTACCTATCATCTTGTGTAGGGGCTGTTTTGGCACAGTTGTTTTTTTTTTTTGTATGGCGTTCACCTGAGGGGTTAGATTTTGTGATATTTTTATTTATTTATGTCATTATTTATTTATTTTAATTCAAAATCGCTTGTTGAAGGGAAAAGGACACTTTTTTACTGTAAACTTTTATTTTTATACCATTTTTTATTTTTTTTTACACATTTTATTTTTGTCATAGTGCAGCAAAATCAACATTTTAGGGTCTGATCCCTGTTTCAATGTAGTACAATACATGCTGTATTGTACTAGATAGCCTGTCAGTGTAAGACACTGACAGTGTGCTTATGAGACCCAGCTTGAGGGCTAGGTCTCACAGGCTTCTGTACATGGTAGACCCCGAGGCCTTTACGAGGCCGGGGGTTGCCATGGCAGCCATCTGCCCCCTGTTACTACAGTGTTGGGGGGCTGATGGAGAGGCAGAGGGAGCCCCGTCCTTATGTGATGCTCTTATATGCTGTGGTCAGGGTTACGCCGCTATCATCGGCATTTACAGATTTTCCGGTGGATACAGCAGGGGCCCTTGCTGTCACTTACAGTTGGGCCCCTGCATCGATCAGGCTCGCACAGCCCACCCGATAATCATGACGTACTACCGCATCAATTTGCGCTAAGGGGGCCCATTCGAAAGAGGCCACTGTGACATGGTGAGTAGACCTATGTATTTTGATCAATGTTAAGAAGCAATAGGTCAATGCATGAAGTATGGATGAGTGATACATGTTTTTTTCCCTGCAGATTGCAGTATCAGAAACATCCTCCACAGCCATTAAAAGGGTTGTCTCTTCTTATATCTTGGAGATGGCCTGGCATCAGCTGATCTCGGTAGGTCCAGCTTTAAAAGCCCTGAAGAACCCCTGATATGAATAGGAGAAGCTCTAGTCAGCCATACGTCTCCGATACAGTAGAAATGTGTTATTACTTGGAGGACATTCAAATGAATGGTGACCGGTGTACTATATCAAATTCTGGGTCCTCCAAAGCAAGAAGCAGATCTCCTCTTCACTATGAATTCTACTTACACTACTAGACTAGGTTATTTCGTAATACCTCTTTCATATTAGCCAAGAGTAAGGGTATTTGCATAAAGTTGCGCCATCTCTTCCAATTATACCTGAACAAATGAGATTCTAGTTCTAGTTGCAACCAATGACACATTATACACCAAAAATAGATCACAGGTCACACCCTGAACAAAACCTAAATCCTCAACGTATATATAACAGAGCACCAGTAGTATCTCTGCATCACCAGAAGACCATACTCATCATCAAACGTGCATCATCCAGGTATGTACCAAAGCTTCTACTCATCTATATATAAAGATATAATTGGCCCAATGTGAAGGAAATGTTCTGTCATCCCAGTGAGACCTCACGTTGGGGCTTCACATGATGCACATGAATAAGAAGGATCTAGTGGTTGTTTGTACTAACCCCTTCTAGGAGAAATGAGGGAAATGAGGACATTTTATTTTTGCTGAAAAATCATTGCCTATGGGAACCAACATGACTAACCTGCAATGGAGTCTCCCTCATAGCTGGCTTGTTTTTTTATGTTCTTGCTTTATTAAAGATTTGTCCCATGAATTGAGGAATACACTGTACAGTAGATATCATGGAGCATGCGCCAGAGCAAAACTTCATTTTAAAGTCATCTACCGTTATGGAGAACTCTTCTGGACCATGAGTTACATGGTTACCTATACATTTGAAAGCCTTCTATGTAATACCACATTTCTCCTGAAGTGGCCGCTGCAGGGAAACACATGGAGCTTCCCATGATAAAGATAACCAACAATCACCAGCGATTAGAGAAGCTGTACCCACTCCGATCAGTTGATTGTGGAGATGATTTCTATCTAAAGGAGTAGTTATATTTCAAGCATGTCAATGATGCCAAGCACCATAATAGTGTGTGTGTATGTTTTTTGGGGGGTGGGGTGGGTGCAACTTAGTTAATGAATAGACAAAGTGTGAATCCTATGAATATATTTGCATACCGCTGATAGCAGTCTCTCAGTCTAATCAAATCGATTCATAATTTACAGGAAAAAGTTTAGACCTCCCAGCTAAACATGACAAGAACAATCACATTGCTGCTGATATCCCTGGGTGAGTTGCACATATGAAATATAAATCTATATACAATGGGGTTTTACTGCAATACACATCCGCATGAAAGAGCAGCAGTTTTTACTTCTTATATGACTAGTATTTCATTGATGGTGCAGGTGGAAAGAAAGGCGCTCATAGATCAGTGAGGTCCCTGAAGCTAACCAATGAACAGTTTAGATTTCAGACTCTAGCAGCTCTTTCTCTCCCTTTCAGAGCAGGAAGTTTCAGCACAATCTCAAGCACAAGTTATCTGCCAAACTACATGAAACCAGTCAGCTAATATCCATAAAACTAAACCCTTACTTCTCTATGTTTCTGAAGGTGATGAGTGCTAGCTAGGACCAGCAAGGAACACAGCTGTAGAACCAAGTAGATTGTCCTGAAAAGGTGGAACCCACAAGATCATGTCCGACGGGTGAACCTCATTACATTGTAGCAACATATAGTGATGTCACTTAGGTCAATACCACTTGCTATAGGGGAAACATAGACCTTCCCTTAACAGACAATAGTCAATTTAGATGTGTAGTGTCTGGGTGATGATGGGCAATGGTGTAGTCAACGTCTGGTCCTTGATGGCCAATGTAAATACGAAGCAGCCTCATTTCTTTTGTTAGATCATTAAAAGACAGATACTTCCAAATTAATATTGAAGGTTTCAGGCAGGAGGGGGCATAGTATTGTGGATACTCTACTAACTTTCAGTGAGGGACCCTGTGGTGACCACATCCCAATGTATCTCCTACCTCAGTAGACCCTCTCATACCTTTCACCTTGTTGGACTGATGACAACACCATAGTACCTGTTTCTTTATAAACCCTCTCACTGTATCTTCCTTGGATTTTGTATAGACCGAGAATTTTTGATTTTTATTTTGCAGGTGTGCTCCTTCCTCTCATGGCTGCACTATCCGTCCGACGTAAGGATTTAACCCCATAATGATGTGTTCATTGTATACAGTTTTTGTTCTACTATATTATATCATAATTGTTACTATATAAGTGTTAGTATGGTATTAGTATTAATCTCCATATGAAGTATATAATCCCTGGGTCTTCCTATAGTAACCCAAGAGGAGTGCAGTAGACATTTCATTCTTATCCCTGACTTAGCAGAAGAGGTAGATAGGGTGTTATGGTTCTCAAAGTATACTGTAGGATGTGCCACCAGACACTAATCCACAGATAGGGTTTCACAACGAGAAGCCTTGGCTTGTAGCAATACTTTGAGAGTCAAATTCCAAGCCATCTCCTTCACCATGTGAGTGAGGTCAATAGATACAAGCCCGATCAATCGTATCCAAAGCGTTTTAGAAGTAGGGTCGCCCTTCATAAACAGCCCTAATGAAAGAAGACCTGAAACGCATCAGTGACCAAATCACCTAGTGAAATCACACACCTGGTATCTCAGAGTAACGATACTGGACAAGGTGTCTCCAGATAAACACATAAAGGAATGTAATGGGACCATCTTTGTTCTTTGGTCATTTTCACAGCAACTCAGCCTATATCTATACTATACATCAGTTGCCTTTATTACATATATTATTTTGAGTTGTTAGTGAAAAAGGGATTTTTTTTTAACAAAAAGAAAAACCCTACGTTTTAACTTTAAGGGTTGGGAGAGTGTCTGAATCAAAGTGAAAAAAACAAACAAAAAAAAAAAACACTCACTTATTAACGCTGGTACATTCCAGAAACGGGGCTCCCATATCTCCACCTTCTGGTTCCATGTGAACCATCTATAGTCACATGCACTGGTGCAGCCACTGACTGACCTCAGCAGTGATGTGTCCCCAAGCAGAATGTGACCCCTAAACCCTTGTGGTGGCCAAGGGTCTGACCAACACTACAAATCCATGGCTGCTATTTTTCAGAATCAGCTTCTCTTCTCTTCATGGGTTACATTTGGTATTTAGCTTCATTGAAATGAATGGAGCTAACCTACAATACCACAAACATCCTCTGGGAAGGTGTAGACACTGTTTTTGGAAAAAACAGTCATGACTTTTAATCCTGGAGATCCTTTTAACTTGTTCTTGTTTCTTCTTCATTTTTTTCTTTTGCAGCCCCTTGTGTAGGAGGCAAAGAATATAATCATTGTGGGAGCAAATGTCCACCAACCTGTGATAACCGTGAGCCTATTTGCGTTACAGTGTGTGTTCCAGGATGTTTCTGCAGAAATGGCACTGTAGACAATGGCTTAGGTGAATGTATCGAAACGGAAAAGTGTGATTTCTGCAGTGGGAACACAACATATATCTCATGCGGCAGTGCCTGCGCCCCTCAAGTTAAACTGTGTCCAGCAGTCTGCGTTCCGAAGTGTGTCTGTAAACCCGGCTATGTGTCCCTGCCTGACAGTGGCAGATGTGTTCTTCCTGAAGATCTCCCCAAAAGTTACTACAACAATTAAACCGTCCCTTGTCAGAATTTAAAGTGATCTCATCCAATTATATGGAGAGGTGTCTGATATGAATAAAGTGATTATAGACATTGATTTTATCTCTTCTGACTGATTCATAAAACGATCAGGATCTATGACTGCTCTCTGACCAATCTCTAACCAGATCACAGCCACCCAGGTTAAAAAAGGCATCTGGTGTACTTCAATGGCGAGTGCGATTGGAGGCAAAGAGAGCAAGTTGCCTATAGTACTGCAAAGGGTTGCAGTACAAACAGTTTAGTTCTACCAACCTTACAGAGACTGTTATAGAGACTGTACACAGTGGTTCCTGCCCAATTCAGTTCAGTTTCATATATATATATATATATATATATATATATATATATATATATATCTATGAAGCTGAGTGTATATGTGCGTATGTCGCTAAAGGAATCTGCACTGTCACATTTACAATCACAAAATTTGGCACACAGGTACATCAGGTGTCCGGGAAGGTTTTAGACCGAGTCTGAGATCTCTAGGACGTACCATTCCTGAGATATTCCCCAAAAAAATGCAAATATGGCACATCGCATGACCTACATTAGCCAATAGAAGCCTTGAAGTCTTTCTCTTCACATCCCAACTGCTATACACACGGTCACATGTCCCTCATCAGCCAATAGAAGCTCGCAGGTCCTTAGTCTCCACATACACACAGTTTTACTGCAGGTTTCCATAACAAACCAGCCATTTTTCTTCACTGCTGTAGGTGCAGTGTGCTGTGGATGACACTATTAAGGGAGCAGAGTGCTGTGGAGGTCACAGGGCTTAAAAACCCCACCAACAGGTCCACTTAACAAGGCCCCCAACCCATTTAGACTACACCCCCTCCCACTCTGCAGCCAACAGAGATTGAAAAAATGAAGGTAAAATTCAACTTCTGTCAACTGCAGGGTGGGAGGGTGACTTTCTTCCTGCAGCTCATGCTCAGACAGCGCAGCACTGCTGTCTGAGAGTGAGCTATTGAAAAGGACATCCCTGTGTCCATCCAGGCCCTTCGCCGGACGGAGGACATGGAGTCTGAAAGCTGGGCTGTCAAGCCTAAAACCGGATCTCTGGCCACCCTAGGGGCAGGCTGCTTTGGAGGTCACAGTTAAGTGGACGGTCCGCTATGGAGGTCAGTGTTAAGGGGCAGATTGCTGTAGAAGCCACTGTTAAGGGGGTGGGGTGTAATAAAGGGGCGACCGCTGTGGAAGTCACTGTTAAAGGGTAGGGCGTTGTAGATGTTACTTTTAAGGGGGCAGGCTGCTGTGGAGGTCACTGTTAATTGAGGAGGGGACTGTGAAGGCTACTATTAATTGGACAGCGGGGTACTGTGAGGTCACTGTTAAGGCAGCGGGTGGGCTGCTGTGGAGGTCCCATTTTAAGGAGTCGGGCCACTGTGTGTGGGGGGGCACTGTAGATGCCAATGTTATAGTGGATACCGTCAATATCTTTTATCGACACACACAAACATTAAATGAAATAAATGAAATATACCCAGGCGAAACTGGATCCGTTTGATAGTTTATATATAAAAATATAAAATATATATATATAGTGACACATTGAAAGGTCTGTTGCTTGAGGGAAGGTATTTTCCTCCCAGCATGTGCTGCTGGGCTGATTGACAGCCAGGTGAAGTCAAGCATCGGACAGGATTGTAGGTGCCGGTCCAGGCTTTGCTGACACCAAACTACTTTAAAAAGCCAGCCAAACTACAGAGAGGGGGGAGGCTGGTGCCTGGATGAAGGCTGAAGACCTGTCTGGGAGGACAGGGGGATTTTGTTTCTGTAAATTGACTCTTTATGCAGAACCTGCAGCATGGTGTGAATTAACACCAGGACTTTCAACTCAGGTGAAGTTGTTTTTGGATGTACTGTTATACCTGCGTGTGTGAATAAAACACTGCAGTTGGATTAAGAACTGTTTTTGTGCCTCTGTTCTGCGTCCGCTTACCCTGCCTACCAGAGCGAATCCCCACAATTGGTGGCTTGGAGCGGGCAAACGCAGCAAGGCCTACGCAAAACCAGAATTTTTTTTGTTTTTCATTTTTTCTGGGCACTGTTGTATGTCCTGGATAAAGCCAGCTAAGTTGCAACCAGTGTCACAGGACAAGATGGAGGCTGTAGTGAAAGCCCTCGTGGAGGCTAACCAGCAACAGCAGGAGACTAACCGGCAACTGCTAGAGGATAATCAGCGACAGCAAGAAACGAACCAGCGGTTGCTGCAACATGTGATGGCGTTACAGAAGACAGGAGGATCTCAGGGGGTCCATGATGTCCGGAAAGCAGTCCACACGGCGATCCCTAAAATGGCTCCAACAGATGACATCGAGACCTACCTGGCGGTTTTCGAGAAAGTGGCTGAGCGGGAGGGTCTTCCCCGAGACCAGTGGGCTGAGGTTATTGCTCCGTTCCTGACATCCGGACCCCAACAGGTGTACTTTAATTTGTCGTCTGAGCAAGCGGCGGACTACAACCAAGTCAAGGGTGAGATTCTGGCGCGACTGGGGGTGAATGTTTTGGTTCGGGCTCAGCGGGTGCATCAGTGGGAATTTAACCTGGCCAAGCCAGTGAGATTCCAGTATTATGACTTGGTGCACCTACTGCAAAAATGGCTGCAGCCTGAGGTACTGAGTCCTACTGCTATGCAAGAGCTTAAAGGTGGACACTTTGGGGAGGGGGTCTATAAAATCCAGAAAATCCCCATCCCAGACCCGGTGGCTGGAGCCAAAAAGGACTGCTCGGGATATGCCCACTGCAGATCAGGCCCCGATAATCTGCTGGCGGTGTCATGAGTCTGGCCATGTAAGGGCAGACTGCCCCCATTTAGCTGAGCCCATGGACACAAACTTTGGTTTCCGACAGTCGCTGTATGCCAGAAAGGTGTGTGCGACAGGCACCCCAGAGACTCTCGATAACAAACATTTGTGTCAAGTGGAAGTGGATGTCACTCTGGCGGTGGCGCTGCTGGACTCGGGGAGTCTGGTGACCCTTGTGAGGGCTGCCCTTGTACGACCCGCTGAGTTTACTGGCCGTAAAATCGGCGTGATATGTGTACATGGAGACTTAAAGGATTACCCCACTGCTCTGGTAACGCTAAACACGGTTGCCGGCAGGCGGATCCATGAGGTGGCCGTGGCCACGAACTTGCACTATGAGTTAATACTAGGAAGAGATTTCCCGTTGTTTCCGGCCCTGTTGCCAGCAGTTAGACCCACCATTCCCCAAGAGTCAGGAATAGCCCCAGAGGATTGGCCTTGCTCAGATGGGAGGCCAGAACCCTGGGAGCCTGAGGCAGAAATGCCAGCGGTAGGGGTTACCGCCACGCTGGTGGAATAAGGGGAGACTACCCCACTGGATGTGGTGGTTGGGGAGGTGGAGGATTTGCCGCCAGACCCTGAATTGGCAGACCTGAATGTCTCAGGTGACAATTTTGTCACGGCACAACACAGGGATCAGACTCTGTCCTGAGCCTGGGAAAATGTGTTAGTGATTGATGGGGAACCACAACAACCCGGAACCGAGACGGTTTTTCCGCGTTTTGTGGTTCACCACGATATGTTGTATCAGGTTACTCAACTACGGGGTGAAAATGTTGAACAATTGCTGGTGCCCCAGGCATATCGTAAGTTATTGTTAGTCCTAGCTCACCAACATGTTCTTGGTGGACACCTGGGACTACAGAAAACCCAGGACCGTATACTGCAGTACTGCAGCGGTTTTACTGGCCCAGTGTATTTAGAGAGGTAGAGGAGTTTTGTAAGTCTTGCCCAACTTGCCAGATTACTAGCCCCCAGCCACACTTCCGCAGTCCCCTAGTACCCCTCCCGATTATCGAGGTACCTTTTGAAAGAACCGCCATGGACCTCGTAGGACCGATACCTAAGTCGGCTAGGGGTCACCAACATATCCTAGTTGTGCTTGATTATGTCACCAGGTACCCGGAGGCGGTGCCATTGCGTCATACATCTGCCAAACTTGTAGCTAAAGAGTTAATGGAGATGTTTTCCCGAGTAGGAATACCTAAAGAGGTTCTGACGGACCAGGGGACACCTTTCATGTCGAAACTCATGAGGGAACTGTGTAAATTGCTGCGCATAAAACAGTTACGGACGTTCGTTTACCATCCGCAAACAGACGGTCTGGTGGAGAGATTTAACCAAACGTTAAAAAATATGCTGAAAAGAGTGGTATCCAAAGATGGGAGGGACTGGGACCTCCTTCTGCCCTATCTAATGTTTGCAGTGCGAGAGGTACCCCAGGCCTCTACTGGGTTCTCGCCCTTTGAACTTCTATATGGCAGACATCCCCGGGGGCTGTTGGACATAGCCAAGGAGGCGTGGGAGCAACAGCCCACTCCGCATAAAAGTGTCATTGAATATGTCACCAACATGCAAGAACGGATGGAAACAGTGTTGCCACTGGTTAGGGAGCATATGGAGGCAGCTCAGCAGGCCCAGAGTCGGGTCTATAACCGAGCGGCTCGGGTGCGGAACTTTAACCCGGGAGATCAGGTCTTGGTTCTTGTACCGACTGTGGACAGTAAGTTCCTGGCTAGGTGGCAGGGGCCCTATGAGATTCTAGAGAAAGTAAGCGATGTAAATTACAAGGTACGCCAGCCTGGTCGCCGAAAGCCGGAGCAGGTGTACTATGTCAATTTACTAAAACCCTGGAAGAATAGGGAGACCTGTACTGAGAACAGCCCGAGGACGGTTTGTCTAGGGGAAGAGGTTCCGGCCCCTCTGCCTGATGCTGGTGAAGCAGCTGCCACAGTGCGTATTGCTGACGGCCTTTCCTCTAAGCAGGCTCAGGAGGCCAGGGAGTTCGTTAGTCGGAACACAGATGTATTCTCGGACCTCCCAGGACGTACTTCCATAATCCACCATGACATTGTCACAGACCCCCAGGCAAAAGTCCGGTTAAAGCCGTACCGGGTGCCCGAGGCACGGCGACAAGCCATCTCGGAGGAAGTGCAGCGGATGCTGCAGCTGGATGTTGTTGAGGAATCTAAGAGTGAGTGGGCCAGACCAATAGTTCTGATACCCAAGCCGGATGGGACATTACGGTTCTGTAATGATTTCCGTAAATTAAATGAGGTCTCTAAGTTTGATGCGTATCCCATGCCCCGGGTGGATGAGTTAATCGAGCGGTTAGGGCAGGCGTGGTATTTTTCTGTCTTGGACCTCACAAAAGGGTACTGGAAAGTGCCCTTAACGGAGGCTGCCAAGGAGAAAACAGCCTTTATCACACCTGAGGGGCTATATCAGTATAAGGTGTTACCTTTTGGCCTGCATGGTGCTCCCGCCACATTCCAGCGGTTAATGGACATTGTGTTTCGTCCGCATCGTCGGTATGCCTCAGCTTACCTCGATGACATTGTCATTTATAGTGCCGACTGGGAGAGTCCGTAGTGAATTCCCTCCGAAGGGCGGGGTTAACCGCTAACCCAAAAAAATGTGCTGTAGGATCAGGGGCGGTCTTGGCATTTCTGGGGCCCTAAGCGAAGTTATGTCCGGGGGCCCCCACCCCCCAATGACGCGTCACGCCCCTGATGACACGCCCTCTGATGACACCCCCCCCCAATGGCACGCCCCCCCACACATCAAAGACTGGGACTAGAGCATGCTCGGGTGGAATTTGCGTGCGCTTTTTCAAATCTGCACACTAATTCATATGCATATTTTAGTATGTACACTAATGTGTATGCATTTTATAAATTAGTACGCATTAGCGTACTAATTTATAAAATGAGTACGCATTCGGACAAATGCAGTACGTGACAGCTGGACGGTCGGTCTTGGACACCAGCACAAGAGCGGAGCGTGGGGGCCCCCTTGGACATCGGGGGCCCTATGCAAATGCATAGGATGTGTGGTGCCCAAGACCGCCCCTGTGTAGGATTGCAGGAGACAAAATACCTGGGGTATGTCATTGGGCGCGGTGTCATAAAACCCCAGATGAGCAAGATTGAGGCAATACGGAATTGGCCACGACCTGTCACCACCAGGCAAATAAAGTCGTTCCTGGGGATTGTGGGGTATTACATGAGGTTTGTTCCCCACTTTGCTACGTTAGCGGCACCATTGACAGGGCTCTTGAAGGGACGAAAATTGGTGATGGTTCACTGGAATGACCAGGCGGAAGAGGCTTTTTCCGCATTGAAGTCGGCCTTGTGTGGGTCACCCATGCTGGTGACGCCTGACTTCAGGAGGGAGTTTGTGGTACAGACTGATGCCTCTGAAGTAAGCCTCTGAGCTGTACTGTCTCAGGAAGTCAACGGGGAGGAGCATCCTGTTGTTTTCCTGAGCCGCAAACTCACCCCAGCTGAAACAAGGTACAGTATAGTGGAGAGAGAGTGCCTGGCCATCAAATGGGCACTTGAGTCTCTCCGCTACTATCTGTTAGGGAGGAAGTTCCGCCTGGTGACCGACCACTCCCCTCTCAAATGGATGAGCCAGGCCAAAGAGAGGAATGCTCGGGTCACCAGATGGTTTCTTTCATTACAGAACTTTAAATTCACAGTCGAGCACAGATCGGGCCGGTTACAGGGAAACGCGGATGCCCTGTCCCGAGTGCACTGTTTGACAAGTGTTCACCTGCTCAAGGTTGAACAAAGGGGGGGGGGGGGTATGTGACACATTGAAAGGTCTGTTGCTTGAGGGAAGGTATTTTCCTCCCAGCATGTGCTGCTGGGCTGATTGACAGCCAGGTGAAGTCAAGCATCGGACAGGATTGTAGGTGCCGGTCCAGGCTTTGCTGACACCAAACTACTTTAAAAAGCCAGCCAAACTACAGAGAGGGGGGAGGCTGGTGCCTGGATGAACGCTGAAGCCCCAGACAGGGGGATTTTGTTTCTGTAAATTGACTCTTTATGCAGAACCTGCAGCATGGTGTGAATTAGCACCAGGACTTTCAACTCAGGTGAAGTTGTTTTTGGATGTACTGTTATACCTGCGTGTGTGAATAAAACACTGCAGTTGGATTAAGAACTGTTTTTGTGCCTCTGTTCTGCGTCCGCTTACCCTGCCTACCAGAGCGAATCCCCACAATATATATATATATATATACACACAGTATAGTGAATGAGAGACAATCATTTCTGAAAGGGGCTATCCCAAAAATAAAAATATCAATCATTATTCTAAGTATATCAATGCAAAAAAAACCACTGCTCTTCAGTGTCATTTTGGTTTTTATACTCACCTCTGTGCAGCTCTGGTTTGTTCCCTTTCTAAGAGTGGGCAGGAACTCTTCACATGTGACCATCATGCATCTCACGGGACTGCATCACAATTAGCTCTGTTTAACTAGAGATTACTTAATGAAATTTATATCAGGTTTAAAATCCATCATATTCATTCATCAGACTCTATTTGTTCTCCCTCAATTGCACTGAAAAGTCATGTATGGTGCTATGAGGTCTCCAAGGACTGGATCCAACCCCTTTCAAACTCTTTAGCACTAAGACAGCATTAGTAATGTCAGAGAGACCATGGTAGACCGCGGTAGCACACAGCCTGGTTAATGCTTTGCTGACCAGCAATACATCATTTTACGTTGATCACTAAGGGGTCTTAGGCTAGGCTGTGGACTAGTCTGAACACTGCGCTGGTCTCCAGTGCAGCAGAGAGGAGGAGCTCAGCTTCCACATGAGGGCTAGGCTCCTGCTCTAACTGTCAGGATCAGAAGACGCATCGATCCAAGCCATTTATCCCCTTAGATGCCGTGAGAAATAGTGACCGCAGCATCTAAATGGTTTAGTGGGAGGGAACTCTATATCTCAGGCAACATCACCGCAAATGAGATTCTGTGGTCCCAATATCTTAACATGGCTTCTGGAGATTTAATGAAGGCCCCAAGCCAGTCTGCAGTGTATAGGCTGACAGTATTATATACTGTACTGCATATGCAGTACCATGTACAGTATAGTACAGAAATACATTCTTTAAAAATCAGACAATGTGATTTTCTGGATTTGTTTTCTCATTTTGTCTCTCATAGTTGAGGTCTACCTATGATGTCAATTATACCAATACAAACAAGAAACATACGGGGGTATATATAATATCAGATTTTATTATCAATTCTTATAAAAAGTAGTTCAATATTACACATTCAACATACAATATTAAAACAATGTATCTCATCAGTTGGTGGTTATACAATTACACATCAGGCCTGTGGATAAACATAGGGCTCATGGTCATATAGGAGTAAAAAAATTGGTATACGTCCTGTGATCCCAAGTTTACACTCTACACCATAGGGTTTCGGTAGTTATGTATTGTCAACCTTGTATAGTACAAGAAAACACTCAGGGGAGGTCAAAAGCAATCACATCATATACATAATTGTATTGAATGGGTCAACAGGGAGTTACGATATCATACCTTAACCATCACCTACACCCCGACGCGCGTTTCGCCGCTGCTTCCTCAGGAGGTAAGTTGTTGTGTACCCAAAAGGCTCTATTTATACTCATTTCTACATGTGTTTCTCATTACCTTCATGCCGGCATCTCAAACCACACCATATCTGCGTACCGGAAGTGACAAACGGATGTGATGTCACAACAAGTTGTATGTGTCCGGTTTGTTAAATTGTCCCAAATATGCATTATTCCAAATTTAAGGATATGAATACCCTCTTCTGACATTTCTTTCCGCATTTACATTTACTATTGTTAATCAGAATGTATATCCTATTGCACGTGGTCCCGATGAATACCGCTATGATGTCAATTACAGGCCTCTCTTATCTTTTTAAGTGCGAGAACTTGCACAATTGTTGGCTGACTAAATACTTTTTTCCCCACTGTATTATACAAGCAATCAGAAAATTGCCTGTAAAAGTCCCTTTTTCATTGAGAAAAATGCTTTTTAATGAAAAAAGTTATGTATTGTTGTGTCTTTAAGGAACCAATGTGTGAACGGGGAGCAGGTTTGATAAATTTGGTGTTGTTGCTCTCACACTCTCTCACACCGGTCACTGAAAGTTCCACATGGCACCTCATGGCAAAAAACTCTCTGAGGATCTGAAAAAAATAATTTTTTGTCTACGTAAAGATGGCCTAGACTATGAAAAGATTGTCAACACCCTGAAACTGAGCTGCAGCATGGTGGCCCAGGCCATACAGAGGTTTAACAAAACAGGTTCCACTCAGAGCAGACCTCGCCATGGTCAACCAAAGAAGTTGAGTGCACGTGCTCAGCGTCATATCCAGAGGTTATATGAGTGCTGCCAGCATTGTTACAGGTGTGGGGGGTCAGCCTGTCAGTGATCGGACCATACGCCGCACACTACATCAGTGGTCTGCATGGCTGTAGTCCCAGAAGGAGGACTCTTCTAAAGGTGATGCACAAGAAAGCCTGCAAACAGTTTACCGAAGACAAGCAGACTAAGGAGATGGATTACTGGAACCACGTCCTGTGGTATGATGAGGCCAAGATAAACTTATTAGGTTCAGCTGGTGTCAAGTGTGTGGCGGCACCCAGCTGAGGAGGACAAAGACCAGTGTGTCCTGCCTACAGTCAAGCATGGTGGTGGGAATGTCATGGTTGGGGGCTGTATAAGTGCTGCCGGCTGTGGGGAGCTACAGTTCATTGAGGGAACCATGAATGTCAACATGTCCTGTGACATGATCCCCTCCCTTCAGAAACTGGTCCACAGGATAGAATTCCGAAATGATAATGACCCCAAACACCTCCAAGACTACCATTGACTTGCTAAAAAAACTGAGGGTAAAGGTGCTGGACTGGTCAAGCATGGCTCCAGGCCTAAACCCTATTGAGCATCTATGGGGCCTCCTCAAATGGAAGGTGGAGGAGCGCAAGGTCTCTAACATCCACCAGCTCCGTAATGTCATCATTGCAGTGAGGACCTAGGAATTTCCAGTGACCGGTATGAGAGAGTGTGAGAGCGATGACACCAAATGTAACACATCTGCTCCCCATTCGCACCTGAGACCTTGTAACACTAACAAGTCACATGCCACCAAGGAAGGAAAATTGTCACTTACGGGTGTAGTCACTTATGTTGCCAGTGGCTTAGGTACAGTATTAATGGCTGTGTGGGGAGTTATTTTGAGGGCACAAACAATGTACACTGTATCACAGGGTCAGATCTTCAGTGCTGTCCCATGAAAAGATATCATAAAATATTTACAAAAATGTGAGGGGTGTACTGACTTTTGCGAGATACTGTATATATATATATATATATATATATATATATATATATATATATGAATCATATTGACCCAGAGAGTAATAAAGTATAAACTCAGTGGCATTATTGATGTCAGCCCCCCCCCCAAGCAAGACTTAATGTGACAAATGACATTTATCATGTAGACAAAGTTAATATCAGGCACTTTCTAATGTATTGTTATTACCCTTTTTGGCTTGATTTATTTTTCCATCACTTTACACACTGCTGGCACTATAGGAAAAAGTGTTGGCCTCTCTGGTAAATGGGACAGTGGGAGCTCACATAGGCTGGTGCTTTTTCCTATAGTGTGCAAGCATGGCCATCACTGATGGACTGCAGGGTGGTCGTAACTAGAGATGAGCCAAGTTTTGAAAAATTTGATTTGGCAGATTCGCTGAATTTTGACAAGAAAGTCAAATTGTTACAAATTACTTTGTCACAAAACAGATTACTTTTTGAGTAGCCAATTGTGCCACCTCCCATCATTTAACATCTCAGATGCCACGTTCAATGCTGATCGTGGCATCTGTCACTCACATTCAGCTGCTCAGGCGTAAGAAAATTTTTTGATGATTTCACCACTACTACCATAATACCGTAACACAGATGTGGTTGTAACCTAAGTGAAATATATTGTGCCTGGTTTATCAGTGAATTCCACGGTGACAGACTCTTCTCTATTATCTTCATACAGTTAGGTCCATATATATTTGGACAGAGACAACATCTTTCTAATTTTTGTTGTCTATGTTACGACAATGGATTTTGAACAAAACAATTCAGATGCAGTTGACGTTCAGACTTTCAGCTTTAATTCAGTTGGTGGAACAAAATGATTGCATAAAAATGTGAGGAACTAAAGAATAAATCCCTTCATTTCAGGGGATCAAAAGTAATTGGACAAATTAATGGAGTACTGTGTACAGTTCTGGGCTCCTGTGAACAAGGCAGACATAGCAGAGCTGGAGAGGGTTCAGAGGAGAGCAACTAAAGTAATAACTGGAATGGGTGGACTACAGTACCCAGAAAGATTATCAAAATTAGGCTTATTCACTTTAGAAAAAAGACGACTGAGGGGAGATCTAATAACTATGTATAAATATATCAGAGGTCAGTACAGAGATCTCTCCCATCATCTATTTATCCCCAGGACTGTGACTGTGACGAGGGGACATCCTCTGCGTCTGGAGGAAAGAAGGTTTGTACATAAACATAGATGAGGATTCTTTACGGTAAGAGCAGTGAGACTATGGAACTCTCTGCCTGAGGAGGTGGTGATGGTAAGTTCACTAAAAGAGTTCAGGAGGGGCCTGGATGTATTTCTGGAGGGTAATAATATTACAGGTTATAGTTACTAGAGAGGGGTCATTGATCCAGGGAGTTATTCTGATGCCTGATTGGAGTCAGGAAGGAATTTTTCCCCTAAAGATGGGAAAATTGGCTTCTACCTCACAGGGTTTTTTTTTGCCTCCCTCTGGATCAACTTGCAGGATAACAGGCCAAACTGAATGGACAGAGGGCTTTTTTTGGCCTTATAAACTATGTTACTATGTTACTAAATAATTGTAAATAAAATGTTAATTTCTAATACTTGGTTGAAAACCCTTTGTTGGCAATGACTGCCTGAAGTCTGGACCTCATGGACATCACCAGACGCTGGGTTTCTGCCTTTACTGCAGCGGTTTTCAGTTGCTATTTGTTTGTGGCCTTTCTGTCTGAAGTTCCTGCTCTATTTGTTTCAGACCAGGTGACTGACTTGGCCATTCAAGAATATTCCACTGCTTTGCTTTAACAAGCTTTAATTTCTCGGATGGGTTTTTTTCTGTTTTCGCAGCTCAAGGATGGCTTGTTTCACCTGCATGGAGAGCTTCTTTGACCGCATGTCTACTTCTCAGCAAAATTTTCAAAATGCAAGCACCACAAACCAAATGTACTCCAGGCCTTTTATGTGCTTAATTGAAAATGAAATAATGAAGGAATTGCCCACACCTGTCCATGAAACTTTGAGTTAATTGTCCAATTACTTTTGGTCCTTTTAAGAACAGGGTTCCACCTGTAGAGCAGCTGAAATTCCTAAACCCTTCAACCAATTTTAATGTGGATACCCTCAAATGAAAGCTAAAGTCTGTACTTTATGTCCATGTCCATTATATAACTATAACTTGAATATGTTTTAGTAAACAGGTAAAAAACAAAACAAAATATGTGTCAGTGTCCAAACATATATGGACATAACTGTATATTCTAAATCAAGGATGCCTATCCTGTGGCCCTTCAGCTGTTGCAAAATGACAACTCCCAGCATGCCCTGATAACTGTAGGCTGTCTGGGCTTGCTGGGAGTTGTAGCTTTTCAACAGCTGGAGGGCTGCAGGTTGGGATTTCCTGTCCTAAATGAAGACATGAGAAGGACTTTCCCAGCCTAAACTAGGCCAACCCTTTAAATCTATGTTAATAAATGTACCTGTTGCAACATTTACTATGCAAAGCGGAGTGCTGACATCATTGCAGAAGAAGCACAAACCAGGAAGAGAACAGGGTGTTGCACTGGTTATATGATATTACCATATTAATGTGATATGCCGAGTACAAGCCTACGTCACTGCAGACTCATTACGGACACTTCATTACTCTTATGTACATGGGTTATTACTAGACTTGCTTATTATGCACCAGTATACGCAATGTGTATTATAATGGATGAGGCAAGATACAAGTCCAGTCATTTTCTGTACAGCGGCATGCAAAAGTTTGGGCACCCCTGGTCAAAATGACTGTTACTGTGAACAGTTAAAGGTGTTGTCCAGCCGTTAATATTGATTAGCTATCCTCCGGATAGGTCATCAATATGTTATTGGTGGGTGTTCGACAACAGGCAGCCCTGCTGATCAGCTGTTTGAAGAGAAGGTGGCTCTCCATGCAAGCACCACTTCCTCTTCTTGACACCGCACTTCATCTAGAAAGTACTTGCTCCATTTAAGTGCTTTTAATTACGCTACACCACCTCTCCACAGGAGATGAAATGTAATGTAATGAAGAGGAAACAGAGTTAGCATGGAGCGCCGCCTCCTTGTCAAACAGCTGATCGGCGGGGTGCCGGGTGTCGGACTAGGACCATTCAGATATTGATGACCTATACTGAGAATAGATCATCAATATTAATGGTTGGACAACCACTTTAAACAAGCTGAAGATGAAACGATTTCCAAAGTGCATTAAGTTAAAGGTGATAGTAATTTAAGCAAAACATTTTTTTTTAAGTTTCATGTTTTATATGTTCAAAATAACGAAAAGGACCCAAAGCAAAACTTTGAGCACCCTGCTTGGTTAGTACCTAGTAGCCCCCCCTATAACAAGTACCACAGCTTGTAAATGCTTTTTGTAGTCAGTCAAGAGTCTTTCAATTCTTGTTTGAGGGATTTTCATCTATTCTTCCTTACAAAAGACTCCTCGGCCGTCTTGCATGCACTACTCTTTTGAGGTCAGTGTTCAGATCAGGGGACTCTGAGGGCAACCTTCAGCTTGCGTCTGTTGAGGTGGTCTATTGTAGATTTTGAGGTGTGTTTAGGATCATCATTATCCATTTGTAGAAGCCATTCTTTTTTCAACTTCGGCTTTTTACAGTTGGTGTTATGTTTGCTTCCAGAATTTGCTGGAATTTCATTGAATTCGTTCTTCTCTCCACCTGTGAAATTTTACCCGTGCCAACCTCAAAGCATGACTGATCCACCCCCATGCTTAATGATTGGAGAGGCGTCCTTTTCGTGAAATTCTGTGCCCTTTTTTCTCAAAATATACCGTGGCTTATTGTGGCCAAAGAGTTCTATTATTATGGGTATTTCTAAACTTTTGAAATTTTTATCACCTGGCCTTTCCCAATGATGATTGTGAGCAAGCCTTAACTCTAACAGGCTAGATAAGGTCTGAGACTTTGTTCACAGTTATCTGAGCCCTCAAATGTCTTTGGGTTCCCATACTTTTGCAAGATACTCCTTTCCTTTTTTCACTCTAAAATTGTACAAAACCAAAATAATCTTATTTTGGTTAAAGGTGTGTTTCATCGTTAACGTTATGTCTTTTGGAGATCATTTCATCTTCAACTTACTGAACTGTTCACATTCAGTAACAGTATTTCTTTTGCCCAAAACTTTTGCAAGCTACTGTATCTTGATCCATGTCTCCTTTTCTCTAGTGATGAATCTTACAATGGAACTTCATGTGAACCTCTCTGTCACCCCTACACACAGCATCTATATCTCCTATGTCCTGGTCTTTGGTTCCATATGGAGCTATGACCAGCAAGCAGAGGGACACTCTGCAGTCATGGACCGGCAAGCACCTCTAGATCAAAAAGATGATTGGTCGTCATCTTCTTGATTTTTCTTTGGCAAAACCAAGAAGAAATTCAATTAAAGAAAAGTGATCCTGTAATGTGAGCTGCCACTTGGCATCCCCCTGAATGAGCGAGAACGGAGAGCTACTTCTTAACATGACACAGCAATTCTTGCATGACATGCAACCATGTATGATAATGGCTCCATGTAAGACCATATTTTCCCTGTGGTGGAATACGTGCAGCCAATGGCAACTTTCTGCTCAAATATCCATTCTGATTGGCTAATCATCCAGGGTGGAATGGGAACTTAAAGGGGTTCTCCAGGACAAAATACCATCCCAGCAGATCCAAATACCACAGTGCAGCATTAAATACTGCCGCTTGCCCCACAGTATAAGGCTATATCATTGCCCTAAGGACGGCAATATAATTGAATTCAGGAGGGCATCTGCGGCCATTGGCCAGGTGCATAAGTGCCTGATGCTCCTACATTAATTAACCCTTAGGATACCAGAGGTTTTTTCATTTTTGTGTTTTCATTTTTCTTCCCTAACTTCCTTGGGCCATAGCTTTTTTATATTTCCGTTCACATATCTATATGAGGGCTTATTTGTGTGGGACAAGTTGTACTTTCTAATGTGACCATTATATTGGCATAAATGTAGTGGGAAGCAGTAAAAAAATTCTAAATGGGGTGGAATTGGAAAAAAACATGCAATTCCTCCACCGTTTTTCTGGTTTTGTTCCCACAGAGTTTCGTTTGTGGCGAAACTGACCAATGCCCTTTATTTTCTGGGTCAGTATGATTTCAACGATACCCCATATGTATGTTTTTTATGTCTAAATACTGTAAAAATAAATTTAACCTTTGATTACATTTTTTTTACGTCACCATATTTTGGCCCACATAACTTTTTTATACTTATGTCTACTGAGCTGTTTAGGGGCTCATTTTTAGCAGGACAATCTATAGTTTTTATTGATACCATTTTGGAGTGTGTGTGACATTTTTATCATATTTTATTACATTTTTTGGGCAAGAGAAGCAATAAAAAAAGGCAAATCGGCCATTTTGACCCTTTTTTCGTTACACCATTCAGCGTATTGGACATTTTAAAAAATATTTTAATAGTATGGGTGTTTTTGGTCATGGTGATACTCTCGTCAGCGAAGATGATAGTGTTCAGCGCAACTACTGATGCCCCCATTGCCTCGCACTTCCAGGTTTTTGCGTATTTAGATGCTGTGATTTGACTTGATCATGGCATCTAAAGCCTATAATTACTACGATTGGCATTATTGCCAGTCACATTAATTATCCACAGGTCTTGCTGTTTGAAACCTGCCGGCCATGACGCCAGCTGCACGTGCATCTGTATCGCTTCTGTAAAAGAAGACTTAGGCTTCTCCTTGGCATTCACCAGAGCCCGCTGCAAAGCAGGATAGATTTGATTTTTAGGGACACAAGTTGTGTCTGCAGAGTAATACAAACCAGGCTGTGAGGATAAGAAATCAAGTCAAAATTAAAAGCAGGAAGGAAAGAATAAAGCCAAATCAGCAGAAGAGAGGTTAAGTAAAACCAGCTGAAGTTCAAAACAGAAGGTTACAGACATGGTCAAATTAGAAGACTAGGGGTTATTAGTTGCACAAACCAAGTTTGGTATACAGAGGGTTAACAGGCAGATATAGAGATCGGGAGAAAGCATAAAAACACCACAGTTGTCAGGGTCATATGAATGTAGTAAAGCACAAAAACATGCATGGGAGCCAGAACACAGTACACAATCACAGGCACTGACATACAGTAGTATTTCTTGTCATATATCCTCCACTCTCTCTTACTGGATGCCAATTCAGAGCCCTTAATGGCTTGGTGTCTCAAATCTCTGATTGACCAATCTGTCAAATCTTGACTGGTTGTCATAGTCACACTAAAAGGGTTGTGATCAGCTGCTTCTCACAATAATGTTTCTTCGAGGTCCCATCAGGCACATGTAGAAATATAGTGCAGAAGTCTAATGAAGGAAAAATACAGGAACAAGATAATTCTTTCTTGGCGCTTGGCCCAGGAGAGAATTTACAAGACACCTAATTAATTCAAAGATGGGAATATGCCAACATGAACTACTTCATACACGTGAGCTTCAATATAAGGTAGGTTATACGATTGTCAGTGTGTTGTCAGATAGTTGACCAAACACAGCATGGCTGAATCAAGCAAAGTCTGATTATCCTTCAGCTTCTTCCACTAGTTTATGCATCAGTTTAATACTGAGAAGGGTTACAGAATTACAGGTATGCTCTATGTTTATAACAATAACTTGACCAAGGAAAGTCCATGCCAAGGTTTGAAAGGCTATGAGTTCCTTTCACCAGAATGTTTTTCTATGAAGAGAATTGTATGAGAGAAAATGTATTCCCATGAAGTATGTCAATTTTACCAGGTAACACCCATGTATGTTCACTACATTATGGTTAGACAATGCATATTAAGCTTCAGACTAGAGGTTTCTTGTGCCCAACACATCAGATGATTCTGAGATCCACCTTCTTCATCTAGTCAAAAGAAATAGACTGCGGTGATATGTGATGGTCTCCAAATGGGGGGAGTGCTAGTGGTAGACACAAGGCACCATAGTAATATAAGATAGCAATCAGGCCAGATGCCAGGAGTTTATCCAACCACGACACTGTGCTTGGCTCCAGCATGCTGTCAGTCATACAGTTAGTGAGGCTAGAAGTTGAGCCATTCAGGTTTCTGTCTAAGAGTCCAATCCCAGAGCTAGGTGGAGGATTTGGGCCTTTAACTCGGTGATTGTCATTCACTGTGATTTTGTTTCTCATGGCTCCTGTGTTTTGTTCTACTCAGGGGCGTAACTACCATAATGGCAGACCATGTAACTGCTATGGGGGCTAGGGCAAGAAGGGGCCCTGTTGGGATTATTTCCTCTTCTACTGGGGTTGAAAACTTGGTCAGGACTCTACCATTTAAATGAACAACTTTTAGCAAATGAGGCAGTGGAAAAAATTGCCAAATGGTCATTGAAAGGGGTTTAGGCAGAAACCCTTCTGTCCTGTGTGAGGGGCCTGGTTTGTTCCTTGCTATGGGGCCCTTACTTCTCTATGTACGCCACTGGTTCTACTCCCTACTACTGCATTGGAACTCCTGGTAATTTGACTGTGGCTTGCTTTCTGGATTAACCACTTATCTGCTATTTTTTTTATATTTTTACCATAGCTTGTTTCTGGATTAACCCCAGATCACATGTGTTTTCAATATCTGTCTCTCCAGGTTTTGACCCTGCTTGCTGAACTCTCTGTGCAACACAGTTATTTTGGCAGGTGTGCATCTAATGAGCATGTGCTAGTTTTTATATACCTTACCCTGCAGATGTAACCTGGTTCTGTAGCAGCCAAGTCCATCTGGGCTTTGGTGAAAAACCTAGAGATCGCTTAGCTTCCTACCAATGACAGCGGTTAAAGAAGACTAGTAGCTAGGGGGCACAACTACCATAGCAGCAAACCATACGACTGCTATGGGGCCCAAGGGAAGATGGGGCCCAGTCTTAGTTGGGATTATCTCGTCTTCTACTGAACGTGAAAACTTGGTCAGGACTCTACCCTCTAAAAGAACAGCTTTTAGTAAATGAGACAGTGGAAAAATGGCCCAAGGGTCATTGAAAAAACTCTACTGTCCTGTGTGGGGGCCAGGTTTGATCCCTGCTATGGGGCCCTTACATCTCTATGTACACCACTGCTAATAGCAATTCTGATTTTGCTGGCTGTGTTTCGAGATGGTGACTATAGTATTGACGAGGGTGGTCAAAAAGGAAATAGCTGGAAACACAAGGGGCCGGGCACCAACTACTATGGGGAAGCATGGAAAGATTAATAGGAAGCAAGAGCCCGGTACAGAAATAGGAACAAATCAGATATTGAGCAAATACTCACCACCAGGATGTGGGCGTGCAATGACGGGAAACGGCGATTGCACTGTCCCCTGTCACTGAATCCCTGAAAGCTGATTGTGGCATCTGACATTAACATAGTAACATAGTTTATAAGGCCGAAAAAAGACATCTGTCCATCCAGTTCGACCTGTTTTCCTACAAGTTGATCCAGAGGAAGGCAAAAAACCCCTGTGCGGTAGAAGCCAATTTTCCCCAATTTAAGGGAAAAAATTCCTTCCCGACTCCAATCAGGCATCAGAATAACTCCCTGGATCAACGACCCCTCTCTAGTAACTATAACCTATAATATTATTACCCTCCAGAAATATATCCAGGCCCCTCCTGATCTCTTTTAGTGAACTTACCATCACCACCTCCTCAGGCAGAGAGTTCCATAGTCTCACTGCTCTTACCGTAAAGAATCCTCTTCTATATTTATGTACAAACCTTCTTTCCTCCAGACACAGAGGATGTCCCCTCGTCACAGTCACAGTCCTGGGGATAAATAGATGATGGGAGAGATCTCTGTACTGACCTCTGATATATTTATACATAGTTATTAGATCTCCCCTCAGTCATCTTTTTTCTAAAGTGAATAAGCCTAATTTTGATAATCTTTCTGGGTACTGTAGTCCACCCATTCCAGTTATGACTTTAGTTGCCCTCCTCTGAACCCTCTCCAGCTCTGCTATGTCTGCCTTGTTCACAGGAGCCCAGAACTGTACACAGTACAGTACAGACATTATTAGAGTAAAATAAAAAATATAAACAAAATAAAACTTATCCATTTGATCGCGAAAAGCTGGCATCCGCCATCCTGACTGTAGATCCAGTGTGAACTCTCAAGCGGACCGGTGATGATGTCACCAAGTTGGCCGACGTGGTGCCGTCATATGTCACCGGACAAGGGATTTTGAGCAAGAACTTCAATCAAGATGGCGGTGGCCGGTTCTTCGCGCTCAATCATATTAGGTAAGTGTGATTTTTGGTTATTTTTTTAACGTCATTCAGGGAACATTGATTCATCACCACAAAACACGAGGAATTTCGGCTTCGCAGCGAAACAAATTCTCCCTGAACTTTGGATTGAATTCCATTTTGTAGAGTTTGAGTCGCTCAACACTAATGTATATCCAAGGCAGTTAAAGATCTCACTTCCACCAAGTCAAAAGGTAAAAGACCAGAATAACAAGAGAATACACTTACTCACCCTTGGCACTGCCCTAATGAAAAGCAGTAACCTATATTTTCTATGTGTTCTCATATGAGTCATTTCTTCCTCAAGCTACGTATTCAGTATTACGAGCAAGATCTACTACCAGCTAGTCTTGTAAGGTAACATGTAATTACAATATATTACTCTATGATTGATATTGATTTTCTACTTTGCTTATCTAATGAATATTGCTGAAAATGTGGCTTATATTTCCTGGTCTAATTAGAATTACAATCAAATAAACTTATGTATACAGTACGAAGTGTGAGTGTCTATAACTGCTGCTTAACTGGAGAAAACAGATGTACATAGAAAAAAACTACAAGTCTGCAAATAATGTCATTGGTGAAATATACAACTTTCTTTGAACTGAATGATGAGTGTAAAAGGGGAGGTCTATCATTTTCCCTACTACTCTTCACTAGTGTTGGTGGTTCAAACCATCAAATGCCTCATTCTGTAAGTGGTCCCATCTCTTCCTTCTTGTGGTTGTCCTCAGGATGCTGATTTTATATACTCAAGAGCTGCAGTCACTATTCTACTGGAGTCATTAAGCTCATACATTGTATTGCATCTGATGTACTGATCCTAAGTTACATTCTGTAATATATTTCAGAGCTGTACTCAGTATTCTGCTGGTTCGGTCACTGTGTTCATACATTACATTACTTATCCTGTACTGATCCTGAGTTACATCCTGTATTATACTCCAGAGCTGCACTCACTATTCTGCTGGTGGAGTCATTGTGTTCATACATTACATTACTTATCCTGTAGTGATCCTGAGTTACATCCTGTATTATACTCCAGAGCTGTACTCACTATTCTGCTGGTCCAGTCACTGTGTACATACATTACTTGTCCTGTACTGATCCTGAATTATATCCTGTATTATTCTTCAGAGCTGTACTCACTATTCTGCTGGTGCAGTCACTGTGTACATACATTACTTATCCTGTACTGATCCTGAGTTACATCCTGTATTATACTCCAGAGCTGCACTCACTATTCAGCTGGTTCGGTCACTGTGTTCATACATTACATTACTTATCCTGTACTGATCCTGAGTTATATCCTGTATTATACCCCAGAGCTGCACTTACTATTCTGCTGGTGCATTCACTGTGTACATAAATTGCATTACTTATCCTGTACTGATCCTGAGTTACATCCTGTATTATACTCCAGAGCTGTACTCACTATTCTGCTGGTGCAGTCACTGTGTACATACATTACTTATCCTGTACTGATCCTGAGTTACATCCTGTATTATACTCCAGAGCTGCACTCACTATTCTGCTAGTGAAGTCACTGTGTACATATGATATCCCTTAGTAATCCTTAGTTATATCCCATACTATACTGCAGAGCTGGAATCCCTTTGCAGACACTGAACAAGCGGAGAATGCGGGGAGATTTTGGATTTTGACCTACAAAATACTGAATGTAGCTCTACTCTATCGGTATAATAGAACATGTGGATCACACATCCATACATTGATCTATTACTTCTAAGCAAAATTTATAAACACATCCACGAGCGCCATGCACGTAATGCAGATGTGCCGTCCATGCATCTCTTTGTTTTGCAGATTGCAGTATCAGATACACCTTACATTCTGTAATGGGTCTGGCCTGGCATCAACTGATCTACGTAGGTCCGGCTTCAGAAATCCCTGATGATCAGCTAATGGAGGAGAAGGTCTGGGCAGGAGAATTGTGGTATCGCTTAGAGGACATTCTAATGAATGGCGGTCAATGTAATATATGAAATGCTGGGTCCTCCAAAGCAAGAAATTGATTCTAACCCCCCTTCTCCCCAATTATGACTTCTATTTACACTATTAGGCCTTATGTACACAGGTTGTTTCGTAATATACCTATCATTTTAGGTAAGAGTAAGGGTATTTGCATAAAGTTGCGCCATCTCTTCGGATTATAACTCTGCTAATGAGATTCTGGTTCCCAAGTGAACCCAATGACACATTATACACTAAAAATTGTTTGCTGGTCACATTCTGAACACACTTAAATCCTCGATGTATATATAATAGAGCACCAGTAGTATGTCTGCATCACCAGAAGACCATACACCGTGCACCTTCCAGGTATGTACCAAAGCTTCTTCTCTTATCCATAAAAAAATAAAATTGGCCCAATATGAAGGGAATGTTCTATGGGAATCAGAAGTGCACCACCAAGAGGCCAGGTAAGGCGATCTTCTCAGGCAGAACTAGGTAGGGGCCAGAGATGGTCAGAAGGGAAGGGGTTATATTAAGAAATTGGCATTGAAGAGGGAGGGGCGCCATTTCAGTTTTGGCCTCAGGCAGCAGCAAGGCTAGGTGCACCCCCGATGGGAATATTCTATCATCTCAGTGGGGCATCACTTTGGGGCTGCACATAATGATGAAGGATCTAGTGCTTGTTTTTACCACCCCTTCTAGGAGAAATAAAAGAAAAGGAGGACACTTTTGCTGAGAAAGCATTGTCTATGGCAGGGATGGCCAACCTGCGGCTCTCCAGCTGCTGTAAAACTACCGGTTCCACCATGCCCTGCTGTAGGCTGATTGCTGAACGCAGTCTGGGCATGCTGGGAGTTGTAGTTTTGTAACAGCTGGACAGCTTCAGGTTAGCCATCCCTGGTCTATGTGAACCAAAATGTGGTCAACCTACAACAGAGTCTCCCTCATGGCTGACTTGTCTTTTACGTTTTTGCGTAATTAAAAGATCAATCTGTTCATTTGAGGCATGCAAATGTCATGGAGGATGTGCCAGAGTAAAAATTAATCTTAAAGACTTCTTCCCATTATAATGAACTCTTCGTGACCATATGTTACATGGTTGCCTATACATTTCAACGTCTGCCATGTAATACCACATGTCTCCTGAGGTGGCCGCTGCAGGGAAACACGTGGAGCTTCCCCTAGAGATAAATGTCAATCACCAGCGATTAACGTAACTGAACCCACATTGATCAGTTGATTGTGGAGGTGATACCATTCTGAGAAGGGATTGTCATATTTCAAACATGTCAATAGATTTACTCAATGTGCAGTCATGGGGTGTGTGTTGGGGGTAAGGACGCAACTGGGCTCAAGAACAGACAATGTATAAATCCTATGAATATATCTGCAGACCTCTGATAATGTTTTCTCACTCTAATTAAATCAATTCATCATTTACAGGAAAAACTTTAGGCCTCCCAGCTAAACATGACACGAGCAATCACATTGCTGCTGATATCTCTGAGTGAGTTGCACATATGATATGTTTGTATACTCTGGTGTCTTACTACAATACACATCCATGTGAAAAAGCATCAGTTTTAACTTTTTATATCACTAGTATTTCATTGACAGTGAGGTCTCTTCAGATAAAGAATGATCAGTTTAGATTTCAGACTCTAGCAGCTCTTTCTCCCCCTTTCAGAGCAGAAAGTCTCAGCACAATCTAAACCACAATTTATCTTCTAAACTACATGAAACCAGCTCCATACAAGTAATCAGCTACATACAACTAAACTCCTTCCAATGTATGTTTCTGAAGTTGATCATCCTCAGTGTTAACTAGGATAAGCAAGTAATACATCAGTGGCACCAACTAGATTGTCCTCAAAAGGTGGAACCCACAAAATCATCTCCGTTTGGTGAACCTCACTACATTGTAGCAACATATACTGATGTCCCTTAGATCAATACCATCTGCTAAGTGGAAAAACAGACCTTCCCATTACAGACTATAGTTAGTTGAGATGTGCAGTATAGTTTCTGCATCACGATGGGCAATGGTACAATGTCTGGTCCTTGATGAGCAATGGATTTACTCAGTAGTGTCTTTTGTCTGCTCATTAGAAGACAGATACTTCCAAATTAATATTGAATGTTTCAGGTAGGACATAGTATTGTGGATACCTAGCTATCGTTCAATGAGGGACCCTATGGTGTCCAGACCCCCACTGTAGTCGCTACCTCAGTAGTCCCACTATTTCCTTTCATCTTGTTGCACTGCTGACACCACTATATACAGTACCAGTTTCTTTATAAACTCTCCAGTTGTATATTCTTTGGATTATTCTCTCTAATGTATAAAACCAATCATTTTTCATTTTTATTTTGTAGGTGTTCTCCTCCCACTCATTGCTGCACGATCAGTCGAACGTAAGGATTTAACCCCATAAAGATGTGTTCATTGTATTCAGTTTGTTCTATGTGATGTTCTACATTACATCATGACAGTTACTATATAAGTCTTAGATTTCACTTTCACATATTCCTACATAGTCCTCGGGTCTTCTTACAGCAACCCAAGAGGATTGTGGGAGACACTATGTTCCCATCCCAGACTTAAAATAAGAGTAAGGTAGAATGGCTGGGTACTCCAAGTATATCCACAGATGGGGTTTCACAATGGAGGGGCCCCGGCTGGTGGCACTACTTTGGGACACAAAATTGAAGTGGTCCCCTCACCATGTGAGTTATGCCTAGTGTTGAGTGAATCAGAGTTATCAAACTGGAATTTGATTTGAATTTCTAGAAAAATTTGATTTGCCACAAATCCAAATTTCCATGCTCTTTGTGGGATCAAATCAGATTTTTCTTTTCTAAAATCGCTTCTGCACACGTTACAAAGTTAAAGTAAGAAGCCCTGGAACAAGGGATCAGCCATAATGCCATGCTGCCAGCCAATTAGCAAATAGCCAGCCCCTGTGATATCCCAGACTTATAAAAAGTCTCATCCTGCCTGGCCTCCACCATCTTACAGTGAACTGAGCATAGAGAGCGACGTGACAAGTGCAAGGGAAAGTGTTCTACAAAGCTTTTAATAGTATAATCTGGGATAGGGACAGTGTAGAGAGATTGTAGGGAAAATTTTCAGACACTTTAGGGAGAGCATAGGGAGACTTCAGCACTGTGCAAGCTCTGTACTCTGAAGGAGACAGTGCAGTTTGCATCAATTCCCTGTGTAGAGCACAGAGCTATCTAATTGAACAGTGCCCACCTTGTTCTTCAATTCTTCCAATTCTATTACACATTGATTCTCAAATTGGGGTGAATAACCTGTGTAATATAACCATTATTGGGTTGCCCCACTTGCTAATAGATAAACAATTCTATCATGTGGGGG
>ONZH01015154.1:0-45813 GCA_900303285.1 Rhinella marina
ATGGAGCGGTGATCATGTATATGGACCACCGGTCTGTTCTCATGAGGCTCTTCCTGACCTCCATTCTCAGGATCACTCCCAGTGATGGGACCCCCAGCATTTAGAACTTATCCCCAGTCCCTCACTTCACTAGCACAGTCTATACATAACAATGTCACCGCCATCTCACTTCCTACAAGTAACTGCAGGGTTATAAACTTTGAATATGGACATTTACTTTAACTCTTTAAATGTTTTTTACTGAGGTAAAAATGCATTTCTGATCCACGAGATAGGGGATAAGCATTTGATTGCTTTGGGTCCGACCACTGGGACCCCCACTGATCATAAGAATGGGGTTCTTGATTCCTCCAAATTTAAAGGAGAATAATAGATCTGTATCAAGATAATGTCATCCCCTACCCTCAGGATAGAAGATAAGCATCTGATTGGTGGGGGTCCTACCACTGAGAAGCCCACCGATCATGAGAACAGGGGTCCCAAATGAGTGGAGGTAAAGCCAAGCATGTGCGCTGCCTCTGCATTCATTCTCTATGAGATTGCTGGAGATAACGAGTCCTGTGCTCAACTATTACTGGCGGTCCTATAGAGACTGAAGGAGCGGAGGCGCACATGATTTAAACACAGTTAAAATGAAACCATAAAACCATCCTGGAATTACATTTTTTTTCCAAATTTTTTTAAGGTCATAGTGGGAGATTTTTTAAATGTGGTGCAAAGGAAAACAGTTGCCCATAGCAACCAATCAGATTCCACCTTTCATTTTTTCATGGGATCAATCTGGATCCATCTGATTGGTTGCTATGGACAAATAAGTTTTCCTTTGCACCAGTTTTGATAAATGTCCCTAACGTGTGCAGCAGTAAAAATGCATTGGGCAAGATTTATCAAAACTGGTACAAAACTGTCTTAGTTGTCCATAGCAACCAATCAGATTCCACCTTTCATTTTCAAAAGGAGCTGAGGTGGAATCTGATTGTTGCTATGGACAACTAAGACAGTTTTCCTTTGCACCAGTTTTGATAAATCTCCCTAAAGTGTGTGTTCAGCAGGTAATGCAGCAGTAAAAACACATCCAGTTTTTCCAATGTGCTCAAAAACACATCAACCAAGCACCCCAACCCCCCGCCTTCGTGCAAAACCCAGCCTTACACGAGATAACCTAAGAGGAGAAGACTCCATTTCCACCAGTGTTCGGCCATTTCACATGATACATTCCAGGTGACAGAGCGGCATTAGATATGTGCTGTGTGAACAGTGTTAGAATTGTGTGGCTCCATAGATTATCTACCTGAGCATCCCTGCTCGTCCTGTACATCGTCTTCTGCTTTCTTGACCTTCTTGGCCCCTTGTCCTGAGCTGAAGATGGCGGCTCTCTTCTTGGCTCCCTTCTTCTGGACCTGATGTTTGGTCCTCTTGACTGAAGACTTTCTCCCATCAGCCGATGAGTCCATTGTCCGTCTTCTTTTCTTTACTCCTCCTTTCTTCTTCTCCTTCTCCGCATCCATAATAGCGCTCTGCTTACGTCCAGCAGACATGTCTTCCTCCGTCGTCACTCACTTCTAACTGTCACTTCCAACTGTCACTCACTGACATCCAGATGTAATCATCACAATTGCCCTGGTCATGTGACCAGCAACTGACCAATCACATTCAAGAGAAAACTTTTATTTTTTTTCTAATACAGTAAGATCTAATACACTGACATTTATAAATCTGTCAAAGAGCAGTTTCTGTTTCAACAGAGCATCTTATGAGTGTCAGTGGTGTACATATATGTGAGAGGGCCTGATGGCAGAGATTAGGGCTAGTTCACACTTCAGTGTTTGGTCAGTGATTTCAATCAGTGATTTTCAGGCAATATAAGGTGCAGGTTACAAACACAAAAGAAGTGCAGATCCTTCCCTTACACCTCTACACATCTACATCTCTGTGTAGGCTTTATTTCTGGTGTTGACTTACTGATTGAAATCACTGATCAAACACTGACCAAATGCTGATTGAGTGAAAAGGGCTGAAAATTGGCCCTTTCTGATGGTGTTTAACTCTGCTATATCCCAAGTGCATACATAGAAATAGGGCCACATAGCAAAACTTAAATATTCCCTCCAACCCAGTCTAACAGACCTCTATAGGGGAGCTCTGTTAATACTGATGCACCATGCATACGGAGGCCGGTATCTCTTCGCTGGGGATGAATCTGGCTTAGACTTAGATGTCAGGTCAGAAAGCAGCGCTCTGTGCCTCACTGAAGCCTCACCCACACTGACTTCATAAATATGGAGCTCTGCCCGAACACCTGATTTTTTATGTATTTACACCACACAACTGGTTTATAATTCTCTATATACAATGTTTATTCACATTTCCCTTCACATTGTAGATGATAACACTGGCTTCCTGCAGCCACCACTAGGGGGAGCTCAGTGAACAGGAATTTACATAGCTACCATTGAACTCAATCTCTCTACACACTGAGCTTCCCCAATTAGTGCCTCTTTCACCATGGGCGCCATAGTAGTGCCATAGTCTACCTCCATAGTGACTGCACCACTGCCACAGCCTTATCCACCATCTTCTATCCATGATCTGTCAGTCAGTCCTCTCATCCTCTTGTTTATAGGGGCTATGGAGAAGGGATTCCTGCAGCTGTTCACCACCCATTACACTAGGACTGTGTTCACACCTTGTTTGTGAGCTGCATCCACTGCCTGTGTAAAGGCTTAGTAACAGTGTCATACAACGCAGGACTAATACAAGCTGGATATAACAATTAGATATTTGTTAATAGGCTCCAACACAAGCTCCACTGCACCCCCTCCCCCATCCCAAATTCTGCTATTGGGGAACCCTCAGTAATAAATAATAGGAAAAGCTGCATAATAACCTCTTCTGCCAAATATTACACCCTTATAGTTATTGGGGTACACGTTATGTAATTCAGACCCATCTTGTATTGTTTGGTTCTGATGAAGGCAGGAGAAACCAGATCAGCATTACACTGAATAAAAGAATAATCATCATGGACACAACCTGACGAATCTGATTACCGTATTTTCCGCCCTATAAGACGCACCGGCCCATAAAACGCACCTAGGTTTTAGAGTAGGAAAATAAGAAAAAAAATATTTTTCATCAGATCCTCTTATCAGACTGCCCATAAATTTCAGGACATCACATCAGACTCCCATATCAGCCCTCCATGTCAGAACTCCATCAGTCCTCCATGTCAGACCCCCAGCAGACCTCAGATCAGCCCACTATGGCCCCATATCAGCCCCCTGTGCCCCCATACCATCTCACTGTGCGCCCACCAGTCCTCAGATCAGCCCACTGTGCCCCCATCAGACCTCAGATCAGCAGAATATGCCCCCATCAGACCTCAGATCAACAGTATGTGCCCCCGTCAGACCTCAGATCAGCAGAATGTGCCCCCATCAGACCTCAGATCAGCCCACTGTGCCCCCATCAGACCTCAGATCAACAGTATGTGCCCCCATCAGACCTCAGATCAGCAGAATGTGCCCCCATCAGACCTCATATCAACAGTATGTGCCCCCATCAGACCTCAGATCAGCAGAATGTGCCCCCATCAGACCTGAGATCAGCGTCTTGTGCCCCCATCAGACCTCAGATCAGCCCACCCAGCCACTTATAATAATCTTACTTACCTGTCCTGCGCTGCTGCTGCCCTCTGGTCCCGCGCTCCGCTCTCTTCCCTGCCTGCGCGCACTATGACCTGACGCTGCAGGGAAAAGAGCGGAGAGCTGGACCGGAGGACAGCAGCAGCGTAGGACAGGTAAGTAAGATTATTATAAGTGGCTGGGTGGGCTGATCTGAGGTCTGATGGGGGTCCCTACGTACAAGTAGGGAAGCGCTCACTTGTATTCGCCCTATAAGACACACCACATTTTCCCCTACTTTTGGGGGGGGAAAGTGTGTCTTATAGGGCGAAAAATATGGTACCTTCATGGCAGATTTATCATGTTTGGCTTCCTGCAGTGAAAACAAACAGAAGAATTTATCATGGCCTTAACATCAGAAAACTGGTATCAAAATGTCACAATTTGTTCGTGCAATCATGGTTTTTGCACTGATCATGTCACAAGTGGATGGAACGTTACATGAAGGGGCGTGTCCTCTCACAGTCTGACAGATTTACTATCATTTCCACCAGAAGCTGACAGAAATTACAGCATGGATCTCTATCACCTCATAGCTGCCATAGATTTAATTTTCTGTCCCACAGACTGGTAAAGATTTGGAAAATTTTATTATGAGACCTGACCCTGTTATCAAGTTTCTAACATCTTACACCAACGCACTTTAGGATAAGACCGGTGTATGAAATGCCATTAAACTCCCTCCAAGGATTTTCAATGGGGCCGCAAAAGATGCGGACATCACACAGTGTGCTGTCCGCATCCGCACTTCCGTTCCTCAGCCCCACAAAAAATAGAACATGTCCTATTCTTGTCCGCAGCCACAGACAAGATAAGGCATTTCTATAGTGCCGGCACATGGCCGGTGTCCGTGTTTTGCAAAATACATGCGGACATGTGAATGGACCCTAAAGGAGTTGTCCCATGATAACTTCTCCCTTATTCATAGGATAGGGGATGTGTCTGATCAGAGGGGGGCAGTGGTCGGACCCCGCTGATCAGACATTTTTCCCCTTCTCATGGGACAACCCCTTTAACTACTATATTTATTCCGTCATTCAATGGGCAAAACCTGTGGAAAGCTAAAGTGTCATCATATAAAGTAATGGAATGGCAAGTATCATAGGAATGTATAGGAGTCAACCCCAGTGTGTTTCCTCTTCTCACATCAATGGATTTGTTTATAACAATGTGACCGTATCATCCATAAATGGTGGATCCCAGGGGTATTTCTGGGGTCTCAAAAGATCCGGGGTCCAAGTCCCAATGTATATGGTCCAATTCTTTAAGTCGAAATATCGCACCCCCTCTGCACACTTTAGCACTAAAGCCATTTGCTGTACTTGCTATACAGCAGCACATACCTCTCACATCCAGGGCCTCCAGGTGACGTCTCCTCTGATGTAGATATTCTCTGTCATCATCTTCTCCATTTGGTCCAGACAACTTCTGTCAGCCGCGTCTCATCTCTGCAGAGTGTGACACATGGACATCTTAGCTTCCTCACTTTTCTATTATCATCCCCCAACCTCAAGTCCCAACAGTCTTATCCTGCTGCTCGCTGTGCGCCCGATACCCCCAAATACCATCCTGAAGAAAAATTAGTGCCATACAGATAGTCCCCCTATAGTAATAGTGCTCCTCCAAGTCCCATCAATAGTAATTCCCCTAGAATACCCTCATTAGTAATATTCCCCCTACAGTGCCCCCAACAGTAATAATGCTCCCCAAGTGTGCCTCCGTTAGTAGAAGAGCCCTCCAGTATTAATAATGCCCTCACAGAGCCTCCAGTAGTAATAATGCCCCCTATAGTGCTCTTAGTAGATGTAAGGAGGCTCTATAAATCACTCCTATAGAACCCCAGTAGTAATAAGAACGGCTATAATATCCCCTGTATATAAAATGTCCCTGGGGGCGTGGCCTGACCGGGCATGTAAGCAGACGCATGGTGTGGAGCTCCTGGCTAAGTGTCCTGTATACTCCCCATTTACCTGCGGATTTATTGGAAAACTTATCATTAGCCTGTGTGGGATTGCTCCCTCTGCGACTTGGTCCCTTCCAGGGGCGATATGACACGCCAAAAGACCAGAGAAAAGGAAGGAAAGGAATGTGGTCTCGATACACCAGCCAAACAACATGGCGCCGCGCAAGCCTTGAAGATGTCGGAAGTGGCTACGCAGCTAGAAAAGTTTGCCTGCTCCTCGACACTCTCAGCAAGAGTCACAGATCTGGAGGTGGACAAGGCGTCTGAACTTAAAGGGTTATTCTCATTTTAGACAATGGGGGCATATCGCTAGGATATGCCTACATTGTCTTCGACCCGCACCTATATCCAGAACGGAGCCCCCGAACTGAATGAGGGCGCACTGCGCATGCGCAGCCGCCCTCCATTAATTTCTATAGGGCCGCCGAAAATAGCCGAGCGCTGGCTCGACTACTTCTGTCGGCTCCATAGAAATGAATGGGAGCGGTGGCCGCGCTTGCACGCTGCTCTCCCATTCATTTCTATGAGCGCAGCGGGGAGCTGCGCCTGGTGGTGGCCGGACCACCGGAAACCCGGGTCCTCCAGGCGCAGCGCTCCCCGCTCCGTTCTGGATATAGGTGCGGGTCCCAGCTGTGGGACCCGCACCTATAAGACAATGGGGGCATATCCTAGCGATATGCCCCCATTGTCTAAGATGAGAATACCCCTTTAAGGTTGCCACTGGGAATGATTGCCCTTGCCCCATAACACTCACAGAGACGGAGGTCAGTACAGTATTGAACATGTGATGTAGGGCCGACTAAGTACAGTGGAAGATCAGGTACCGCCTGTAAAAAGAGACATTCAGTGTGTAATACATGATGTCTCCCTGATTATATCGAAATCTGATGATCTTGAGAATAGATGTAATAACGTCCGATTAATTGGTATGCCTGAACACGCTGAAGGAGCGGATGCTGTTACTTTTATAGAGAAATGGTTGCTGATAAAATTGGAAGAGAGAGAGACTACCTCCCCTATGTCCTATTGAGTGGGCTCACCGCATACCTTTCTGCCCTCCACCACCAGGGGCACCGCTGAGACCTCTCTTGATTAAAGTCCTGAATTTTAGAGATCAGGATGCTATCTTGAGAGGAGCACGGGGCTGTGCAGATCTTACTATAAATGGCAATCGTGTACCCTTGTTCCCTGACTTTTCCGCAGACGTACAAAACAGAAGGGCACAATTCCTAGATGTCAAAAGACGACTGAGAGTTCTGCAGCTTCCTTACTCCATGATCTACCCTGCCAGACTGCGTTTGGTGGCAGGAGATACGCATATGTTCGATAATACAGCAGCAGAATGCCAGTGGCTAGACGCCCATAAGAAGGATCTACGTGGCAAAACTTGAGGACAGTGTGGACTCTATGTGGTATTTGTGCTGCGCCCAATGTCCTGAGGGTCAGTTATCTATCTGTCAGCTCCTAGCAGGACTCTAAGTTAGATAAATGTTGCATATGGCCAGGGCCATATTTAGGGTTCATGCTGCCCTACGCACTCTCTGTGATGACGCCCCCCCCAACGTGACCCATTCCCCCACGCCCCCAAATAGTAGCATAGTAGCCTCTCCTCAGTCCCCCCCCCCACCCCATAGTAGCCTCCTCCCCCCACAGTAGCATAGTAGCCTCTCCTTAGAACCTCCACCCCATAGTAGCCTTGTTACCCCCACCCCCCATAGTAGCCCCCTCACCCCCCATAGTAGCCTCCTCCCCCCACAGTAGCATAGTAGTCTCTCCTTAGAACCCCCCACCCCATAGTAGTCTCTTCTCACCCTCCACCTCATAGTAGCCTCTCCTCGTTACCCCACCCCCCATAGTAGCCCCCTCACCCCCATAGTAGCCTCCTCCCCCACAGTAGCATAGTAGTCTCTCCTCAGTAGCCCCCAACCCCATAGTAGCCTTGTTACCCAACCCATAGTAGCCTTGTTACCCCACCCCCATAGTAGCCTCCTCCTGGACTTATTACAGTGACCTATCTTCCCCCCAACCCCCTGGATACTGAAAATGGTCCTCTGCCAAGCCAATTAAACCCCGCCCAACTTCCCCACCATCCCCATACACCCAACTACCCTCAGTCTGTACCCCCCCCCTGCCGCTGGTGCACCTAGCTTTTCTGATGAAATATTGAAACGCCCCCCCATGCCAGATTCTCAACCTAATCCCTTCCCTCCAGTCCTACTGTTAAAGGGGCTGTCCTCTTTTTACTACTAATGACCTATCCTCACGATAGGTCATCAATATCAGATTGGCTGGGGTCCTCCGGCACCCTGACGATCAGCTGTTTGAAGAGAGAGCAGAGCTCATATGAGAGCTGCTTTCTCTGCTCTGTTCACCTGCTTGCCATAGAATTTGCAGTGAAGAGCAGTAAACAGAGCAGAGAAAGCAGCGCTCGTACAAAAAAAAAAAGACAACCCCTTCAAAGACAGACTTGGAAAACATTTCATACAGCGCTACAGAGCATACAGGGTCATACAGCGCCACATATGTACCTCTTACACCCAGTGACTTCTCTTCTCTGATGACGTTTTCTTTCCTCTTCTTCTGTCAGACCAGACCGCCATGGTGACTTCTTTCAGCTGTGCCTCGTCTCTGAAGAGTTCAACAAACAGACATCTTACTTTCCTACTTTTCCATCATCCTCTCACCTTCTCCACATCTCACCCTGCCCACCCCCCATACTATACTACAGAAACAGCCCCCCTGAAAATACTGGCACCACACAGAAAAACAGTACCCCCCTTACCTTTCAGATCAGATCCCCATATCAAACCCCAGATGAGACCCCCCATCTCCAGAACCCCATTAGACCTCCAAACTCCCATATCTGACCCTCATCAGACCTCCAAAGCCCCAATCCGACCCTCATTAGACCCCCAGACCCACTATCAGATCCTCATTAGACCTCCAGACACTCAATCAGACCCCCATGAGACCTCCAGACCCCCTATCAGACCCTCATTAGGCCTCCAGACCCCCAATCAGACCTCCAGACCCTCAATCAGACCCCTCTAGACCCCAGTCAGACCCTTCAGGCCCCTAATCAGACCTCCTTCAGACCCCTAATTAGATCCCCAATCATACCCCCCCCCTTCTGGCCCCATATCATATTCTTGTGGCCCCCATATAGAACTCTCCTTCTGGGGCCCATGTCAGACACCCCCCCCCTTCTGGCCCCATGTCAGAACCCCTTTTCTGGATCCCATTTTAGACCCCCCTTTCTGGTTCCCATTTCTGTCCCACCATTTCAGATCCCACAGCCCCCCCCCCCGCATTCTGTCCCACCATTTCAGACCCCCCCATTCTGTCCCACCATTTCAGACCCCCCCATTCTGTCCCACCATTTCAGACCCCCCCATTCTGTCCCACCATTTCAGATCCCCCCATTCGGTCCCACCATTTCAGATCCCCCCCATTCTGTCCCCACCTTTTCAGATCCCCCCCATTCTGTCCCCACCTTTTCAGATCCCCCCCATTCTGTCCCCACCTTTTAAGATCCCTTTTTGGCCCCCACTTCAGACCTCAGTTCAGACAAGAAAAAAAAAACAAAAATTTACCTCCGGTCCTGGCTGTGTCCCCGCTCTCTCCTCTTCCAGGGGCCCGCGCTGAAGTCACCTGACCTCCTGGAGCGTCAGGTCAGAGGGCGCTCTGTACGTCCTGACGCGGCAGGCAGTCAGGACACAGCAGCGCCGGCCTCAGGAAGAGCAAGCAGGAGGACGGGTAAGTACTGTACAGCGCTACCAGCGCTTCACTCCCCCTCCTCCTGCAGGCTAGTGAGCACTGCACTACATCTTATAAAGGGAAAAGTTTAGCACCGGCATGGTCGCCGATACCCCGTGCCGCCCGACAGCAGCACCCCCCACTTTTTACTACTAATGACCTATCCTCACGATAGGTCATCAATATCAGATCGGCTAGGGTCCTCCAGCACCCTGACGATCAGCTGTTTGAAGAGAGAGCAGAGCTCATATGAGAGCTGCCTTCTCTGCTCTGTTCACCTGCTTGCCATAGAATTTGCAGTGAAGAGCAGTAAACAGAGCAGAGAAAGCAGCACTCGTGCAAAAAAAAAAGACAACCCCTTCAAAGACAGACTTGGAAAACATTTCATACAGCACTACAGAGCATACAGGGTCATACAGCGCCACATATGTACCTCTTACATCCAGCGACTTCTCTTCTCTGATGACGTTTTCTTAACGCATCGGCTCTCTGCTTCACTAACGCTCCCCCTGCTGGCTCTCCATACCTCTGGTCTGGGTGGGGGGCGGGGCCGTCTGGCAGTCAGCCTTGGTTCCGCCCCCTCCATACTAGAGAAGCCGATGCCCTGATGCTGATTTTGCAAGGAAGAAGAAAAAAAGTATATGGTGTTTATTTTTTTTTTTACTTTTTGTGGGGGGCACAATGTGGGCATATTACTGGGGCACAACATATTACTGGGGGCAGGGGCGGATAGGCCATAGACCTTACAGGGAAATTTCCCGGTGGGCCTACGCCCAGAGGGCTGCCTGAACCTTCCTCATGGCCGGCCACTGGAGGTTTTGGGGATGTATTTTGTTTCTGCTGGCAGTATTTTGTGATGGACTGTTGTAGTTGGCTCTATTGAGGTGGTATAATGTGCCACAATATGGTATTTCTGGCCATGCATTCCATCAATTTGGACCCAACTACAAAATGGGGCCACTTCTAGTATTTTTTCCAGGGCCACTTTAAGTTCCCAGTCCGCCACTGGAAGGCCGGTACCTTGGCCCAGGTTCTGTGGCAGAGTATCCCTGTCTCAGTGTCTTCTCCTGGTCACTCATGCAGTCTGGGTGAGTTTCTTCTACTGAAAACTGGTCCCTATCTTCACACATCTAGGGGCTCTGGTTGCTTTCTTTTTATACAGTTTATAACTGAACTAGAACCTTCTAGAGGGGTGGAGTGGAGAATCACAGCCTAACAGAAACAATGTTGCAATTTCCATCTGCCATTGAATTGTATTGAGCCTTAATGGAAGACTCTGCGGTTTTTGAGATGTAAACAACAGCCTAGACAGAGTTTAACCAAACAGTCAAAAGGTCATGGTGTCTGTTCTTTTCTCTCCAAAACTTAGCTCTGCATATTCTCTTATACTTACTGAAGAAAATTACTAGCTTCTTAGGGCATACATAAAAAGTCTTAATGTGTCTCAGTATTATCTGGCTATCTATTATCAGAATAACAAAAAGGATAGTGGAAGCAATGGCACAAAAAAAATAAAAGCCTATTGACGGAATGTATTACACTACTTTTAAAGGGGTATTCTCATCTGAGACAATGGGGGCATATCACTAGGATATGCCCCCATTGTCTGATAGGTGCGGGTCCCACCTCTGGGACCCGTACCTGCACCGAAAACGTAGGGGGAAGGTGGTAGCCAGAGGACACTGGGATTTCCACCAAGCGCTCTCCCTGTAGTAGTGAATGGAAGCACGCCGCGCTTGAGTGGCCACTGCTCCCATTAATTTATATGGGGCTGACGGAAATAGCCAAGCTAGCGCTCGACTATTTTCAGCAGCCCAATAGAAATGAATGGAGGGCAGCTGCGCGTGCGCAGTGCACCCTCCACAACTTTCGGGGCTCCGTTCTCAGTGTAGGCGATATCCCCACAGTGTCTGAGAATGGAAAACCCCTTTAAAGTTTTCCAGAGTGCAGTGCAAATGAACAGGAGATATTACAATAAACATATAAATGCAGTTCAACAATATAAAACCGGCATAAATCATAGTGTAAGTTAACCCTTTAAAGTGCAATAAAGTAACGAGTTGATGGCTTTACATAGCAGCAATAGAGGCAAGTGTCCACAAACGTCCATGCGCCAAATGACTGCTGTGTACATGAGCCTCTGTGGCCTCCTCATGCTTCTCTTGTGTATGTTCCTGAGCACACTCTCCATATTGTATCTTGCTTCCCTGTTAACACTGGTTGGTTGATGACACGTCAGAGGGACATTGGCCCTGATTTATCATACCATCACTCCAGAATTCTGGCATCAAAAAGTCGCAAAATAGGGCTTTTGCGACTTTTTGGCGCAAAATTTTGCGACTTTTTGCATGTGTACACCACTCACTCCAGTTTTGTAATATGGGTGCAAAAGTGGGTGTGGTTAGCTATGTTAATGAGTTTCACTCCAGATTTATCATTGCGACTTTTTTAAAAAGTCGCAAAATAGTCGCAATCTCACTCCAGGAGGAGGGTGGAGTAGGAAAAGTGGAGCAGCTTCTCTAGACAGAAGTGTTAGGTTTAAGGACAAGCCACATTTATCAAACAACCTGTGACATGTGATAAATGTGGCAGAAAGTACTCCAACACAGACTGAAGCAAAACTGACTTCAAATATTCTCCTAATGATAAATTCCCCCCATTGAGTTTATGCTTGGATTAAAATTACAGTAAAGTGAGTGTGGGTGTAGAAAATCTCTTGGAGGAGTCCGGAGCACTCATCCATGTCTTATATACACTGAGATTGAAAGCACCTTTTGCAATGCTCTTAGTGGTGGACTGGGTCACTATTCAGAAGCGTCTGTCTGAGGGATGTATGACCACCACAGTCACACATGGTCAATCACAAGGAGACACCACTGGCTCTGATCGCCTGGAACTTGTAACTTTGACCTTTGCATGCCATAGGGTAGCACATTGCTGTACACGCCATACTGATTACACTAACTAGCATAGGACAGCACATTTCTCTAGACACCATAGGGCAGCGCAATGCTCTAGACACCACAGGGCAGCACAATGCTCTAGACACCATAGGACAGCACAATGCTCTAGACACAATAGGAGAGCACAATGCTCTAGACACCATAGGACAGCACAATGCTCTAGACACCATAGGACAGCACAATGCTCTAGACACCATAGGACAGCACAATGCTCTAGACACCATAGGAGAGCACAATGCTCTAGACACCATAGGGCAGCAGAATGTTGTAAATACAGTAGGGCAGAACATTGTTTTAGACACCATCAGGCAGCACATTTCTCTAGACACCATAGCACAGCACATTGTTCTATCATAGGACAGCACATTTCTCTAGACACCACAGGGTAACACATTGCTCTAAGTACCATAGGGCTGCCCATTATTCTAGAAACTATAAGGCAGCACATTGCTCTAAGCACCATAGGGCAGAACATTGCTCTACATACCAAAAAGTCTGCACATTGCTCTACATACCATAGGGTAACTCAAATGTCTACACACTATAGCGCAGAACATTGCTCTAGACACCATAGGGCAGCACATTTGTCTACATACCATACAGTGTCACATGGCTCTGGAGTATGCACCTATAGACTCCATCTTTCATTTTGAAAACACATCACATATGACTTTAAGGGCTCAGTTACCCAATGGGCTCCAGTGAAGCGGTCCCCAAACTGCTGCACTCTAGCCATTCAGGGCATGCTAGGATCTATAGGTTCACAACAGCCGGAGCTCAACAAGTCATGGACCACTGGTCTAATGTAATAACGTAACGGGTCCTCTAATATCTGGATAAGGGAAATATAGTTCTGCACCATTGGTGACATTCAGGGTCATTAAAACAGTTCTATAAAAGTGTAGGAGAAAAATAAAACAAGTGTCAAGCACATGTCCCCAGCAGTCCATTATCCCTGTCCTCTGCCAGCCAAGTCGTATTGATTTCCTGCGAGCCGCTGTGATTTGAAGTTTCACTAACTTTCTAAGTTTCAGGTATAAAATTCGGAGACGTGCTATTAAAATGCCAGGAAAGAGGAACACAGGACCTTAGATGTAGGTGATTGTGTGGACAGGAGGGCGGCATGTCTCTTGTCCTCAAAGACACATTGTTAACAGCAAATGATTGCACTCATTTCCTTGTAAGCAGCCTGTACGACTTTCTTACACTTTATATAATGGCAGACATTAGACAAACTTCTGGTAGGGATAGAATGACCCCCGGCTGAGGAGTCCACCTCGTGTCTTCAGCTGGCCATATACCAGTACATCATATGAATGTCAGCTGACAACTTAGGCTACTTTCACACTTGCGGTACCCTTTTCCGGCAGGTTGTTCCGGCGGGGGTAGAAATCCGCAGCACGGCAAACATGCTTGTTTGCTTCCGGCCCGTCCCCGTTATAGTGAATGGGGTCGGAGCAGACTTCCGCCAGCACGGTGGACTTGCGGTAGCATGGATCCCGCGGGGGAACATCCTGCTGTAAAAGGGTACTGCCAGTGTGAAAGTAGCCTTACTTATAATCTGATATGTATGGAGGCCTACCGACTTTTCCCCAACAGCAGATGTCAGGGAAGATAAAAACTGGGTGGGCAGTTGGATTTCAGCATGCCCAATCTTCTTATTCCCGGGAAGATAAGCCACCATCAGAGGTGTCTGGCAGCAGCTCAGCCGAGATGGGTCAAGATAGATGGCTGTTGGCTTAGCAAGCGTTTGGCCGTCAGCTGCCGAAAGTGTATGCCCAGCCTTACACACCTGTAAAATGCATGGAGGGGCCGAAATTCTGGTAATATGAAATTGTGCAAATCAGAGGCAAATGCAGGATCATTAAATGGGGTGTCCATATCTGTTGACAGCAAAATACATTATAGAAAACATGGACTAGTAATGAAAGGTACTATAACAGTACAATAACATATGAGAAGCATACTTTCAGACCCACAAGTATAGGCCATGCCCTATGACAATAGTTGTGCCCCATACACAGTGGCAGCAAAGTGGCAGCTATAAATGGTGCCAATAAACCCCCCCCCCCTCAAAGAAAAGTAATAATTAGCCCCTTCATATGCACATTTTGTATTTGCATTACCTACTTTAAATAGGTCAAACACTATCTAATTTTATAATTCATCTGTAGGGTGAATCTTTATTTTTCAAGCTACAGAACTTTAAATTCCCTGCTTCCAAGCCACAGAATCAAATTCTAGATTTCTAGCCACAAGGGGGCGCACACTGCTTACCCATTTGTACAGCTGCCACTGAAGTCACGCTCTCTCTAGTGGCAGACTCCTGCAACAGATCTTCCATTTCAAACCATCACCACTAGCTACTGGATTGGTTAATTAGATTTCTTATGTTGCAAAGTGGACAAAGAATGCTGTTTTGGTCAGTGTTTCATCAGTGATTGTCAGCCAAAGGCCTCATGCGCACAACCGTTAGTGATGCAGCCACCTTTTTTACAGACTGTTAACTTCAATGGTTCCGTGGTCCGCACTTTGCAGGCAAGTATAAGACATGTTCCATCTTTTTGCGGAACAGACAGACAGTGGCGGGAAGCACATGCATCATTTGTGTGCTTTCTGCATCCCTATGTCCGTTCTACAAAATGATGCAAAAAGCGCATCCAGTAATGTGCAAAACTAGGTATGGGTCCAAAACACAGAACAGGTGCAAATCTCTTCATTATACCATATCTCTGTGTAGCTGGTTTTGGCTCGCAATCACTGATGGAAATCACTGACCAAACACTGATTGTGTGAATACGGCCTCATATCTAAAAAATTGTTAGGAATTGAAGGGAAAGTGGTAGATTTACTGATCCTAAACATGGTGTAAATGATAAATGATAAATGTAATGCACGACTAGATGCTTTGGATCAACTGACATAAATTTCACTTAAAGGGGTTTTCCAACAGTTTTTTTTTACTGATGACCTATCCTCTGGCTATGTCATCAGTATCTGATCGGTAGGGGTCCAATACCCGGCACCCCCACTGATCAGATGTTTGAGAAGGCACCAACTTTCCTGTGAGCGCTGCGGCCTTCTCTCAGCTTCCCATGCACAGCGCCGTACATTGTATAGTGGCAGTGCTTGGTATTGCAGCTCCACCCCATTCACTTTAATGCAGCTAAGCTACAACTAGGTCATGCGACTGATGAACGTGACATCACTGGCCTAGGGAAAGCTGTGAGAAGGCCATGACAATACTGTGAGCACTTGTCAAACAGATGATCGGCAGCGGTCCCGGAAGTCAGACCCCCAATGATCAAATACTGATGACCTATCCTGATATATATCCCCTGCCGATATTTCTAGTGATAATTAATGATTGATGTCAAATATATACATAGTTTATTTCTTCTTTTATATTTTTAGAATTTAGTGAAATAAATTCCAACTAAGACTGGGCCCCCTCTTGCCCTGGGCCCCATAGCAGTTGCATGGTCTGCCACTATGGTAGTTACACCCCTGGGGCCTAGGGCAAGAGGGGGCCCAGTCTTAGTTGGGATCATCTCCTCTTCTACTGGAGGTGAAACCTTGGTCAAGACTCTACCCTCTAAAGCAGGGGTACTGAAGTACTTTTGGTAAAGGTCCACATACCTGAGTCTGCTGTAGGGTGAAGGTCCGAGCTGCAAAACAAAAAAATATATAAGGCGGGACAACACTAGTGGCGTGTAGCCTTAATAGTAGTAATTCCCTCTCTGCACTGTGCCCCCTTCAGAGGAATAATGCTCTCTGTGAACTGTGCCTCCTTCATAGTAGAAATGCGTGTTGTGCCCCCTTCACATTATCAATGCCCATTGTGCCCCCTCCAGAGTAGAAATGCCCATTGTGCCCCTTCACATTATTAATGCCCATTGTGCCCCTTTAACTTTTGCAATGCCCATTGTGCCCCCTCCAGAGTAGAAATTCCCATTGTGCCCCCTCCAGAATAAAAAGTCCCATTGTGCCCCCTCCAGAGTAGAAATTCCCATTGTGCCCCCTCCAGAGTAGAAATTCCCATTGTGCCCCCTCCAGAGTAGAAATTCCCATTGTGCCTCCTCCAGAGTAGAAATTCCCATTGTGCCCCCTCCAGAGTAGAAATTCCAATTGTGCCCCCACCAGAACAAAAAATGCCCATTGTGCCTCGTTCAACGTTAGTAATGCCCTCTGTGCCCCCTTCCACAGTAAAAATGCCATTGTGCCCCTCACATTAGTAATGCTCTCTGTGCCCCCTCCATAGTAGTAAAGCGCTCTGTGCCCCTCCATAGTAATTAAAGCACTCTGTGCCCCCTCCATAGTAATGAAGCCTCTGTGCCCGCCTCCATAGTAATGAAGCCTCTGTGCCCCCTCCATAGTAATGAAGCCCTCTGTTGCCCCTCCATAGTTATAAAGCCTCTGTGCCCCCTCCATAGTAATGAAGCCCTCTGTGCCCTCCATAGTTATAAAGCCCTCTGTGCCCCTCCATAGTGATAAAGCCCTCTGTGCCCCCTCCATAGTTATAAAGTCCTCTGTGCCCCTCCATAGTGATAAAGCCCTCTGTGTCCCCTCCATAGTTATAAAGTCCTCTGTGCCCCCTCCATAGTGATAAAGCCCTCTGTGCCCCCTCCATAGTTATAAAGTCCTCTGTGCCCCCTCCATAGTGATAAAGCCCTCTGTGTCCCCTCCATAGTTATAAAGTCCTCTGTGCCCCCTCCATAGTGATAAAGCCCTCTGTTCCCCCTCCATAGTTATAAAGTTCTCTGTGCCGCCTCCATAGTTATAAAGTTCTCTGTTCCCCCTCCATAGTTATAAAGTTCTCTGTGCCCCCTCCATAGTTATAAAGTTCTCTGTGCCCCGTCCATAATTATAAAGTTCTCTGTGCCCCCTCCATAGTTATAGGGTCCTCTGTGCCCCCTCCATAGTAATGAAGCCCTCTGTGCCCCCTCCATAGTAATGAAGCCCTCTGTGCCCCTCCATAGTAATGAAGCCCTCTGTGCCCCTCCATAGTTATAAGCCCTCTGTGCCCCCTCCATAGTAATGAAGCCCTCTGTGCCCCCTCCATAGTTATAAAGCCCTCTGTGCCCCCTCCATAGTGATAAAGCCCTCTGTGCCCCCTCCATAGTTATAAAGTCCTCTGTGCCCCCTCCATAGTGATAAAGCCCTCTGTGTCCCCTCCATAGTTATAAAGTCCTCTGTGCCCCCTCCATAGTGATAAAGCCCTCTGTGCCCCCTCCATAGTTATAAAGTCCTCTGTGCCCCCTCCATAGTGATAAAGCCCTCTGTGTCCCCTCCATAGTTATAAAGTCCTCTGTGCCCCCTCCATAGTGATAAAGCCCTCTGTTCCCCCTCCATAGTTATAAAGTTCTCTGTGCCGCCTCCATAGTTATAAAGTTCTCTGTTCCCCCTCCATAGTTATAAAGTTCTCTGTGCCCCCTCCATAGTTATAAAGTTCTCTGTGCCCCGTCCATAATTATAAAGTTCTCTGTGCCCCCTCCATAGTTATAGGGTCCTCTGTCTTCACTGCAGGCACAGATCGCACTGCAGCACTATGTGGGCGGAGCTTATGCAGATTTCCAGCCTGCAGGCTCCGCCCACTCCGTCCGGCAGCGCGCTCTGTGCAGACTGAATGGTGGAGCAGGAGAAGACTTCCCAAGGGTCATTGAAATGGGTTTAGGCAGAAGCCCTTCTGTCCTGTGGGGGGCCTGGTTTGATCCTTGCTATGGGACCCTTACTTCTTTATGTACGCCATTGAATGTATGGCCGCCTTTACAGAGGTGATATAAGAGATCGCAGTCTTGTTCCTTTTACAAAGTTTCATAAAAGTTACTCGTGATTGCTGGAGAAAATCTCAACTAAAGCAGCTCCATCTGCCCCCAAAATACGATCCACATGGAATGGAAAAAAAAAAGCCACAAATCTTTCATGAAGTATTTTTCTGGGGATTTATTTTATGTTTAAACATATTTTATTAGTTTTTCAAATAAAAAGGTTTTACAACAAGTTCAAGTGTCATCATGGTAATAGCCATACAGTAAAGCCAGAACATAAGCATAATCCTGATCTGCAACCTTGAACAATGCAGGTTTCAGTTTAGTGCAAAGACATACACCCTTTTATAGGGCCTCTACGCCTTTTACAATAAAGTACTATTACATTACCATTGTATCATGGTAACAAACCAACAACAAACAAAAAAAAAGGGGGGGGATCAGAAGGGAGGAAGGGAAGGTGATCGCCTATCAATTAAGAAGAGTAATATAGACCTGAGGATAGTAGCTTTTGGTTGAAATTGACATTCGGAGTCTCAGTGTATCAATGCCTGGAAGGAAGCTGACAGCTGGAACTCCGACCATCCCTGCCACTAGATCATATACTTATGGGAACACCCATTCATATCAGCCGAGACTTCCTCCATCCTGCAAATATGTTGCATCTCTTGAAACCATTCCAGAGTAGTTGGATCCCTGAATCTTTTGTATTGCTGATCCAGGAGGGACTTCAAAGAATCCCTAGCTTTCAAAAGATCAGCGTATGTATTGGGGGATAACGTCCGCTTGTGAGATCCCTCCAACGAATGAATCTCAGCCAGCAAGGCCACAATACGAGCAGACTTCTCTTTCTTGAGTCTAGAGCCATGTTTTATAAATACGCCTCTCAAAACGCACTTAAGGGCCTCCCACTGGATTGGTAAAGATGTGCTGTCAGAGGCATGTACCTGGAGAAAAGTCTGAATAGTAGACCGGACATCGGCTACACATGCCAGGTCCTTCAGCAAATTGTCATTTAGACGCCAATTCCAAGGCCTCCTAACAGCCTCCGGAAGCACCATGGTGACAAAAACTGGCGCATGATCTGATAAAATAATGTCACCTATGGAGGCCCCAGGAGACCAATCAAAGGCATGATGACTAAGGAGAAAGAAATCTATTCTACTATAAGTATTATGGGGCACCGAGTAAAAAGAATAATCTTTGTCTCTAGGGTGCAAAGTACGCCACACATCCACCAGCTGCATCGAATGGATCTGTCTATGTAGCGCCTTCAATTGATGAGTCTGGCTACTTACATGTCCAGAGGAGATGTCTATTTCAGGGTCCAGAACAAAGTTAAAGTCCCCGCCCGCTAGCAATACCCCTTCTGCAAAATCAGATAGTTTAGATAAAAACTGTTTACATACTTGTATCTGTCTTCGGTTAGGCAAATATACATTAGCAATCGTAAATAACGTAGAATGAATACGGATCTTCAAAAAGATGTATCGCCCTCCCTCGTCCGTCTGTACATCTATAACTGATCCTGGAAGAGATCTATGAATAGCTATTGAGACCCCTTTAGATCTGGAATCATTACTCGGACTGTGATACCACTGAGAAAAGTACCGATCCCTGATTGCCGGCACATGTCCCTCCTTAAAGTGAGTCTCCTGTAAAAGTAAAGCTTTCACACTCTGTGCATAGAGTATAAGATTTGAGAGCGTTTCTGTGGGGTGCTAAGCCCCCTGACATTCAGTGAGCCAAATTTAAGGACAGACATTGTCTATACAAAACGATGAAAGTCTCGGCTGAGGAACGGGCAGCTAGAGCTGGGGATTTATTTTAATAACTACAGACACCCTGACATTTCTGCTAAATGCTACAAAGTGTCAGACTGTGAAATATCAAACCTTCCAAATGCTTTTATTCCCCACTGATAAATGAAGCGCTCTGGGAATTGACAACCGTGATAATTCACTTGTATAGACAGGTGAGAGTCAGATTGACTAACAGCAGATCAGAGATGTAGCGATGCTGCCCGGCTAATCTGTACATCTCATGTGGCCACCTACCTAGTGCATACACAGCGAAGGCAGGAATCTGGTCAACAGAGGAGAAACAAACATTAAGGGGAAGATTTATCAAAACTGGTGTAAAGTAGAACTGGCTTAGTTGCCCATAGCAACCAATCAGATTCCACCTTTCATTTTGCAAAAATGAAAGGTGGAATCTGATTGGCAACTACAGTATGGGCAACTAAGCCAATTTCTCTTTGCACCAGTTTTGATAAATCTTCCCCCATTGACTTCTAAGGGAGAGTTTTCTGCACATGTTCAGTGACCTATACAGAGGTCATTGTACAGGCAGGGGGAGTAGATAATTTGTGACATCACCTGAATGATATGGCCCCGTGCTTATATAGGTGATAGCGGTCATTGCAATCTTGTCTGTGATGATAATGACATGACTGCTGAAAAGGCATTGATATAAAACAGGAAGTGTCAGCCTGTTATTAGGTTTAGTGGTCCATTTGAAAACTGTCAGATTTTTTTTAATAAAGAGACAGAAATTGAAAAAAATACTAAAATTAAAATAAAAAATATGCGTAATATAAAAGGATTAAAACAAAAGGTCATTTTCTGAGAACACTTTTCCTATAAAGGGGTTGTCTGGGCTCTAGATATTTATGACTTAGGGCTCATGCACACGAATGTTGTTTGTGTCCGCATCTGAGACGCATTTTTTGCGGCTCGGATGCTGACCCATTTACCTCAATGGGGCCACAATCGATGCAGACAGCACTCCATCTGCTGTCTGCATCCGTTGCTCCATTCCGTGGGGCCGCAAAAAAAATAGAACGTGTGCTATTCTTGTCCGTTCCGTAGTGCAAATTGCGGAACACACATGGGCGGCATCCGTGTTTTGTAGATCTGCAATTTGAGGACTGCAAAACACGGCGCAGTCGTGTGCATGAACCCTTATCCTTAGGATAGGTCAGCAATATCAAATATGGCAAAGTCCAACACCCCCACTCCCCTGCTGCCCAGCTGTTTTGTAGTAGCTCCTGTGCTGGACATAGGCACCAGAACTACACAGCTCCACCCACTGTGTAGTGGACAGAGCTGAGTACTGCAGCATCGCTCTCACTGACGTGAATGTGAGTACCAACCTCTGTCCACTACACAGTGGATGCAGCTGTGATGCCTGTTTCTGTTACTGTAGCTACAGAAAAACTGCTAATCAGCAAGGGTGCAGGGTGATCGGACCCCTGCCAATCTGAAATTGATGACTCTATGCTAGCGATTAAATCCTGGTGAATCCCTTTAATTAAAGGAACTGTGTCACCATAAATTTTATCTGCCAGTTAAAACCAGATAGTAGCACATCTCCTTTTTTGTAATTTTTTTTTAATTTTCTGATTACAAATTATTTTATTCTATTTGCTGAACATGATTATGGGGGCGGCCATCTTTCCTGAACATGATTATGAGGTGGCCATCTTGCCTCAGCTGTTCTGAACAGCATTTAGAAAGCATTAAGAAAATTGCTTTACGGCATCCCCATGGTCCATAGACACAACGGTCAGGAGGGGACGCCAAGGACTTATATGGTTTATAAGCTCTCTGACCTGTGCGGAGGTCATTGTACAAGGAAAGAATAGAGAAGCTCTGACAATCACCTATTGTGAACGGTGGGTCCTGTCTTATCTATACACAGGTGATATAATTACAGGCAGGATTAGAATGACAGATAAGCAGATAACTGCATTATCTGGGGTGACGGACATACTGGTTGGTATTCCAGATATACAGTACAGACCAAAGGTTTGGACACACCTTCTCATTCAAAGAGTTTTCTGTATTTTCATGACTATGAAAATTGTAGATTCACATTGAAGGCATCAAAACTATGAATTAAAGGGAGTCTGTCACCTCCTATGCCCATATAAAGCGCTTACATACTCAAATAGCACACCTAATCATAAATCCACTGGTACAGTACCTTTGTCTTTTTCTTCAGACTTTTATAAGCTGCAAAAACGCTTTTTAATCCATATGTAAATTAGCACTTGGAAGTGCCCGGAGGCGGCGTTCACGGCCGTGGAGCCCGGGCTCCTGTGCATTTTTTTCTGCTATCCCCGCCCCAGCCACTGCCTCCGCCCGCCCTCCTCTTCACTAGAGTCCTCCTTCTTTCCTGGTGAGATCCTGTGCCTGTCCAGTCTCGCGCCGAGCCGGCTCATGCGCAGCAGCTACAGAGATGCCGTGCCCACAATGGGCATCGCTGTGCACACTCTTGGCATTCTCTTGATGAGCTTCAAAAGGTAGTCACCTGAAATGGTATTCCAACAGTCTTGAAGGAGTTCCTGGAGATGCTTAGCACTTGTTGGTCCTTTTGCCTTCACTCTGCGGTCCAGCTCACCCCAAGCCATCTCGATTGGGTTCAGGTCTGGTGACTGTGGAGGCCAGGTCATCTGGCGTAGCACCCCATCACTCTCCTTCTTGGTCAAATAGCCCTTACACAGCCTGGAGGTGTGTTTGGGGTCATTGTCCTGTTGATAAATAAATGATGGTCCAACTAAACGCAAACCGGATGGAATAGCATGCCGCTGCAAGATGCTGTGGTAGCCATGCTGGTTCAGTATGCCTGCAATTTTGAATAAATCCCCAACAGTGTCACCAGCAAAGCACCCCCACACCATCACACCTCCTCCTCCATGCTTCACGGTGGGAACCAGGCATGTAGAGTCCATCCGTTCACCTTTTCTGCGTCGCACAAAGACACGGTGGTTGGAACCAAAGATCTCAAATTTGGACTCATCAGACCAAAGCACAGATTTCCACTGGTCTAATGTCCATTCCTTGTGTTCTTTAGCCCAAACAAGTCTCTTCTGCTTGTTGCCTGTCCTTAGCAGTGGTTTCCTAGCAGCTATTTTACCACGAAGGCCTGCTGCACACAGTCTCCTCTTAACAGTTGTTGTAGAGATGTGTCTGCTGCTAGAACTCTGTGTGGCATTGACCTGGTCTCTAATCTGAGCTGGCGTTAACCTGCGATTTCTGAGGCCGGTGACTCGGATGAACTTGTCCTCCACAGCAGAGGTGACTCTTGGTCAACACAACTCATGGTCCCAACCCCATTTATAAGGCAAGAAATCCCACTTTTTAAACCTGACAGGGCACACCTGTGAAGTGAAAACCATTTCAGGTGACTACCTCTTGAAGCTCATCAAGAGAATGCCAAGAGTGTGCAAAGCAGTAATCAAAGTAAAAGGTGGCTACTTTGAAGAACCTAGAATATAAGACATATTTTCAGTTGTTTCACACTTTTTTGTTAAGTATATAATTCCACATGTGTTAATTCATAGTTTTGATGCCTTCAGTGTGAATCTACAATTTTCATAGTCATGAAAATACAGAAAACTCTTTGAATGAGAAGGTGTGTCCAAACTTTTGGTCTGTACTGTATGTTATTTATCTATATGGTCACAGCTGTAGTTTGGTGCAATGTGAGGTTGCACTAATCATTGTAGTTACTATGAACTATTTGGTTGACTGTTTTTTGCACTAGGCACTTTATGTATGTGACAATATATGCATATACTTAGCTGTGTTGGGACGTTATTTGTTTGTGCTTGTTCCTTTCCACCGCTATTTATTATCTGATTATGATGTGATTTTAGTATGGGAATTGTATTTTTATCCTTGTTATCAATAAATATTTCTAATTTTAGATGAGCTTATGTGTTAGTGCTTTTCTTCTTTATAAACAAATGTTAAACATAAAAACATGATTAAAACAATAGGTCATTTTCTGCTGACATATTCCCTTTAAATAGAGTTCTTCTCTGCCCTGAAAAATAATATTATGCTGAGTGTTTAAATCAATTCAGATGGATTTCTTAAAGGTGTATTCCGGTTTCAGAAAATAAAGCTTATTTATTTATGCAATCTTTTAGTATACTTCTTGTATCACTTCCTTCTTGCTGTCATTCATTGGCGTCTATCAGCATTTACTTGTAAAAAGGGGGGAAGTGACCTGGTGATATGACGCACACATACAGTACCTTGAAGGTAAACAATATTTTTTTTATATTACAGTGATCTTGAAACTCATAAGGAATTGAAGATTCATATATAGGAAATTGTATAGGAAGGGTTGTATAGGAAATTGTATAGGGAGACACTTTTTATCAGAGGTGGCTCTGGCGAGATAGTTCTCTTTCTTGGGAGATACCTATTTGCATATACTTTTCCCCTGGAGCATTGTCTATAAGTTTCCATACAGGACTGGTATCTTGAAGGAGAGTGAGCACCCTGCCTAAGCCATAATACAAAGAAGAAATTTGATTTGTAAATTCCCATACTACTGTAGTAGATAGCTGTAATAACATGCTAGACATAGTCCTTTCCGATGACTCTCAGTGGGACTACACACTAATAACACAGACATCTCCTGTAGTCACTTTATATCTACTGTAAACTGAAACTTTTTCTAGTAAGCTATCATCAGGGTAATCATCCACCACAGGAATCTGTGTGCCATAAAATAATCGCCCAGGGAGAAAACACTCCTTTACAAGCCTTACCAAGTGGATTTCTCCCTATAATGATAATCCTGTGGTCGAGAAGAAATCACCTTCTTATGAGCGTGAGGAGACTGAACCTGGAATGAAACTCCACCAGGCAGAGGATTAGATTCCTTGAGGATTTATAAGGAAATTATCATTCCTGGCACTTCAGTCACTACAGAATCAATGCAGTCACCAAAAGCTGTCCCATTGCTGTCATCTTCCATCCTGAAATATAGAATTATATATATTTTATTTTACATTTTGGCAGCAGATGTAGCTCCTTATTCTCGTCACTTTATTCTTATTTTTGTCACTTTATTATGCACATATCATACTTGTTGGTACCACTTTGCCTTTGCACTAGTTTTGATACATTTCTTTCAGTTGGCATATTTTGACTTTCAGTTATTTTTCTTTTGACAGAGTTGGATCAGGGCTTGTTTTTCTGTGGGAACAGCGCACATTTACATCAGTAAAATTTAGGGTTACATATGACTTTTTATCACTTTTTATTACTATATTATATCATATTATTATACTATATTATATTACTATAACTAGCAGAAGGACCCGGCTTCGCCTGGATATATTTTATCTATTTCATTTAATGTTTGTGTGTGTGTCATTAAAAGCTATGGAGAGTGACCTCTACAGTCTATGCCCTGATGGGTGATTTTATGCTGTCCGCCCCAGTACATCGCTGTATGTAAGTGATTTTGCCTCTAATAAACTTTGGACTACTGAATGGTGAGTGCCACACAGTTTTTTTCTTTCTATATTTTGAGTGACCTCTACAGTGCCCACCCCTTTAACAGTGACCTCCACAGCAGTCTGCCCCTTAACAGTAACATCCACAGCACCCTCCCCTTTAACTGTCACCTGCACAGCAGCTAGGGTGGCCACTGTCTTCACCCCAGAAAGCCGGATCTCACCGGTCATGCCCCCAAACGTGAAGCTACACCCCGGTCCCCATGAAGCCACACCCCTACACATGACGTCACGCCCCCTGGCTCAGTGAAGACACAGGGGAGATGCTGTCTAAGCGTGAGCTACTGAAAGGGTGGACATCCCTGTGTCCATCCAGGCACTGTGCCGGACAGAGGACAGGGAGCCAGAAAACTGGACTGTCCAGCCTAAAACCGGACATCTGGCCACCCTAACATCAGCCTGCCGCTAGGGTGGCCAGAGGTCCGGTTTCAGACTGGACAGTCCGGCTTTCAGACTCCCTGTCCTCCGTCATGCACAGGGCCTGGACGGACACAGGGATGTCCACCCTTTTAGTAGCTCACGCTTAGACAGCTTCTCCTACATGTCTTCACGGAGCCAGGGGCGTGGCCTCATGTTTAGGGCTGTGGCGTCTATTAGCTAATGTATTTTTTGGGAATATCTCAGGAACGCTTAGACCCGTTCTAAAACCTTCCCGGACACCTGATGTACCTGTGTGCCAAATTTCGTGATTGTAGCTGTGACGGTGCGGATTCTTTTAGCGGACATACATACATACATACATATATACACTCAGCTTTATATATTAGATGTATTAATAAAAAAACAATTCTATCATTATGTTTTACTATTTACTGTGTGGGCTACATAACATGATCATTGTTATTGCTATAAATAGACAGGAAGGGGGCTTCCTCTATCACCCAATCGGTGCTTCTGAAATACAATTGGGATAGGTCACAATGGGTTTCCATGGCAGTGGGGGCCTAATAAAGGCACCCAGGTCTGTTATCTTTCTACTCTAGGGACTAATAGGACACTTGTCAGTTTTTTATTGACAAATATGATGCTGCAATACAGGAGTATTGTTATACCAGCAACAAGGAGATTACATGCTCAAGTTCTATACTATATTGTACTGAAAATATTGAAAGAAAAGGTTAAATAAAATCTTCTAAAATATAAAAAAAAGTAGTAAAATAAACACATAAGACACCTGCTCTCTCCTTGTAAAAAAAAATATTAATTAATAAAAAATATTGTAAAAAAATATATTAATCACCTGTAATGTGAATGCCATCTGGTTAAAAAAACAAAAACAAAGGAAAACTAAAACCCACCTCCCAAAAATAAAATCAAAATGTACTTAAAAACTGTATGTACCCAATAATGGTATCAATAAAATCTACAACTCATCCTGCAAAAAATCAAACCTTCATACAGCACCACGGATTAAAAAAGACATTTAAAAAATTCTGGTGCTTAGAATGTGGCAAAACAATGATTTCTTAAAAAAAAAAAGTGTTTTTATTGAAGAATTGTAGTAAAATATTAAAAAATTATTTAAATTTGACATCTCTGTAGTCAGACTGACTGCACACTAAGGTAAACATATCAATTATACTGCATAAAACCTAAAAAAAAACCTAGCAAATTACAGAATTGCTGATTCTTTCATCTCCCCCCCCCCAAAAAAAATTAACAACAATTTTAATACATTACCTGCACCCCAAATTACCACAAATAAAACAGCCTCCACATATGGCCACATTAATGGACAAAATGAAAAAATGATGGTTCTCAGAAAGCAGTGATGCAAAACTGAAAATTAATCGTTGTCACCTCAGTGCCCTTTAAGGAGTTAAAGGATGAACGTAATATAGAGAGGTAGTCACACTAGGCTTCACACGGGGGAAGGGGGTGGTATAGTAAAAAAAAAAAATCTGAATATACAGACCAGAGCTAATAAATGCCTTTGGGCCCTTAAACGAGATGTTTGTGTGCAGTATATCATGAGAAGCATTTGGAAATATTATTCCATCTGCAAAGCATTGAGCTGGGAAAACAGGATTGAGTTAAGGTGTGTGTTTATTAGCTTTACTGGGGAAAGCTGCTATTCGGAGCATTAATAAATCATCAGAATATACACTGTTTGTTCCTCTAAAGTAATAATGTTATCATATTTTCATTTTTGTTGTGGATGTGATTCATTTTACTGAAGCTATACCATTAAACTTTCACCAAATAGTTTGAGTTATTTTGCAGCAGTAGATTTATTTGTATGGGCTATTTATGCAGACTTTTGAACATTTTGTATGTTTTTTTCAACTGTCCGGTGTAAATTGTCTTAAGATATATTAGGCTCTATTCACATTTGCGATATGGCTTCCATTATAAATAAATCTGTGCATGATTGTTCATATGACAGCTCCGTGTAGCACCTAACTAACCCCGCTGACTTATAAGGGGGTCTGCTGATGTTTCCACTATTTTGATGTAAAGGATAGTGACAGAAGGCAATGGAAAGCCCCAATCCCTATGTGAAAAGTTCCATAGTAGTTAAATTGTGACCACAACAAAACATGAGCATATACTGTATTTCCCGCACCATAAGACACACTTTTTTCCCCAAAAGTTGGGGGGGGGGGCAATGCATCTTATGAAGTGAATATTAGTGAGTGCTTCCATTATGAAAGTGATCACAGTAGGTCCAGGGAGAGGTAAATATAGTACACCTTCTAGTGGTTGTACTCACCACTCCCTGGTCTTCTTCTGCAGGAGCCTTGCGCTGTGCTGTGACCAGCTTACTCGGGCACTACAACCTAATTTTGTGTGACCTCAGGTCACATTGCAGGAAGGTGCCAGTAAAAAAATGGTGAGTGCAAGAAGAGCCCACTGGCCCTTATTTATTTTATGTTTCATCTGAGTTAGTTTAGTTGGGGGGAAAATCAAGAACAACATTAGAAAATATTATTTCACTGAAAGAGTAGTAGAAGCTTGGAACAAACTTCCAGCAGAGGTGGTTGATAAATCCACAGTAACTGAATTTAAACATGCCTGGGATTAACATGTATCTATCCTAAGATAACAATAAAGGAATAATAAAAGGGCAGAATAGATGGACCAGGTGGTCTTTTTCTGCTGTCAATCTTCTATGTTTCTATGAGTTCTAATGGGAGTTTGATCTGAGGTCTGATGGGGGTCTGATCTGAAGTCTGATGGGGCTCGGATCTGAGGTCCAGTAGGGGTCTGATGAGCAATGGGGTCTCATTTGGGCTCTGATGTGAAGTTGTGAAGGTATACCGGTCGAAATACTGAATTTTCCCCTCACAGTGTTATGTCATTTGGATATACATGTATTTAATGCTATACAAATATATATATATATCTCAGCTTTGTAAATGCTTATGCAGCTGTATAGAAAGGCGTCTATATCCTGGTATTGTGTCCAAGATGCTGTGGTGCGGTGTGTCACAAAGGAATGTGTGTATATTTATATATGCTTTTTATATTATGTTTTTATACTTTGTAACTTTTATAAAGCTTGCGTATAATATATGTATATATTTAACTAGTCCAAGATGGCCCCCGTACTCTTATCAAAATGACTTTTTCAAGCTAGTGACGTAGAATGGAATGCAACTTCTATCCAATCAAGGATTATATTGTTTGCTATTTGCATGCTTACGCCCCCTTTCCTTTTTGTATCGAATAAGTACGTGTGTTAATAAAGAAACAAGCCAGAGGCTGTAATGATTTTGCCACAGAAGCATGGCCACGTCCACGTCCCAACCCTCGACCGATGCCACGGGCACCACTCCCTCCCGAAGGGGACTGATCACCCTAACCGACCACGGTAAGTTATATATACACTGTATGTGATAACTTACCTGTGGCTCGAGGGGGGAGTGGTAGTCTGGGGTTTAGGTTTTGTGGGGCCTGAGTGAAACGTCATGTGACCAGACGCCTGGTGGTCTCCGCCGGGGATTCCGGAAACCTACAGCCCCTCAGGAAAGGTCACGTGGGAATTCAGTCAGATCATGTTAGGGACCCAGACTGGCAGCGGCTGTGAGAACACTTTGAAGTAGTGATTTAGGTGGTGCCTGGGTATTCCGACACGTTACGGACCAGTTGCCCAGAGCGTGCGCCTAAAACACTTAGAGTAGTCATCTAGGCGGCGCCTGGGTATACCGCCAAGTTACTCAGAGCGTGCGTCTAGACTAGGGATTTGGGCGGCACCTGGGTATACCGACAAGTTATCCGGAGTGTGCGCCTGGGATTTGGTGACGCCTGGATATACCGACAAGTTATCCGGAGCGTGAACCTGTAGTATAGTTAGTTGTTAGTTAGTGCGCTGAGTAGTAACCGTTGTGCCCATTGTTGCAACTCCATCACGGGGGAAGTGTTGATTACAGTTTGAAGTTTGAAGTTTAGCCGCGGGAGTCGGCGTCTAAATTGGGGAGATCGTAGTAGAAGTCTCTCTCCCCGGGGAAATCGTAGGAGAAGTCTCTTTCCCCTCCCCCCGTGATTTATTGGCTAGTCGGAGGACGGTTAACTCAGGTTGGCGAACACGGCCGCGCCAATAGGGCACTGTATGCTTCAAGTGTTCAAAAACCCAGCACAGTCTCCCAACTGGTGCTCAGAATGCTGTCAGTCTGGTGGAACAAAGAAGGCAAAAAGATATGTAAAGGATGTAAAAAGCTTGTTTAAGATAATTGGGATGCCTCCAGGAGGCAGATTACAGCCCAGTGAAAGTTTGATCGATGTAGCAAGAGCCTTCTATAGAACTGCTTCAAATCATAAAAAAAAAAAAGAAAAAGATGGACTGTGGAAAGTGAATTGAAGGGAGAAGGGAAGTGATTAGAAGTGTAATAGGTTGGTACAGGAAAAAATGGTTGATATGGTTTATGTAAGTGACTTATAGAAAGCTGCAAAATGGCGGATTTGGGAAAAGAAAAGGGAAAAAAAAAAAGGATTTTCTTCAGTGTTCGCTCAGCTTTGCAGTTTGCAGCTGCAGCCCCCCCTTTGGAATTTATGACTATGATAATCCACTTGTTATGTCTGTGTGGACCAGAAATCTGACCTTGTGTGTTGCCAGAGAACCGACTAGTAGATGAAGGTCACACAGCCAAGTTTACTGTGAGCGATATCTGCTCTACTGATGTGATGATGAGGCCAAATTAAGGGTTAAGTTGAGAATGGAAGAAATCATCGCTCACAGGGAAGTGTTCTGGCATTAGGCCAAAAAGGAGTGAACACTGGACATTCAGCCTTGAATTTACATTATATTCTAGATTTTGTGAAAAGGGAACAATGCGAGCAGAAGCGGAGAATTATTAAAATATAAGAAATTAGTCTGGGCAGAAATGTATAATGAAAAGACAAATGATTACTTTTACATGCCGTCAGCACGGCCCCTAAAATGGCGCAGGAGGATCCTGCCGCGCTTCCGATGCAGACACATCCCCCGCCGTATCACTAGCCCCCTAAGTCTCCTCTTCAGAGGGGTGGACCTGTAAAGAACGTCAGTGCCAAAACCACGCCCGCGGCTCACCTCTTTGTATTCAGTTATCACACAAGATGGCACGTCCTACGCGTCCCAATTTCCGTTCCAGCAGCCATCTTAACTAATCCCATTCCCACTCCGGTGGCCATCTTAACTCCTGCAACTTCCTTTCCAGGTGGCCATCTTAACTGAGGGAACATCAGCCCCCGCCCAGCGGCCATCTTAGTTACTGGTATTCTCCATGACACGGCTATAAGTGGGAAACAATCCACATAGATGCAAGTAGAAGCACAACAAGTACTCGACTTAGTAAATGAGGGATATAAATATAACTGTAATTAGTTAATATTGTCTAATTAGAAATCAGAAATTTTATAAATTAATAACTTTCCTTTTTCTCTTTCTAACAGCTTGTAAATGTCCAAGAGTCGAGACAATAGTTTAACAATATGTTGTAGGAGTGAACAACCGAAGACAATGGTATTATGTGCCGGCAATTGATTAACTTAATGTTTCTTTCTACTCCCTCCGTACAGGATGGTTTTCTGTGTGTATCCGTATCCAGGAAAGCTGTGTCTGTGAGAGTTGACCCATTCAGTGGAATGTGAATGAATGTAGCTTGAAGTTGTACTTGTGTGTGGACTGTGCGTGGATGCAGCAGAGAAAATGAAGGAATGTGTATGATGTAATACATTTGTTTTTCTTTATATGCGCATTGGGGATTTTTATTTTTCCTTGGTACCAAATATTTTGACCAAACTCTACATTTTATTTTTGAAAACAAGGCAATAAAACGTTTATGGGCCCTTCATGTTTTGTGTCTGTATTGTCTGATCTGTTTGTTTCTATGTTTGCTTTTTGTCGACTTGTTGTATGTCTAATGTACTAACATCAGAGATCTGACCTCATGGACAACCAAGACAAGACTGACTCAAATAGGGAAACTCACATTGTGCGACTGAAAGGGGTGGACTAAGGGGGGAGGGAGGAGGACAATGCTGACGTCACAGATACAAAGACAGCCCTTGTGCACATCTCCTAGTTACGAGTACTCTGTTCATTCAAAGGAAAAAAAAGGTCCAATCATTTCCACATCCAGAAAAGTTGGGTACTGCTACAAAATGTGCAGAATACACAATATCACACGTTTAGTAAGCATCAAAACATGTTAGGTATCTCAAGAAGGTTGGTTATTAATAAAAAATTAATGGTGTTGTGTTTTATTTGGTTCAAAAGGTTTACAGTATACAAGATACCCGGGCATTGCTATTGATTAATGTATTGAAATATGCAGGATCATTTGTCAAAATATTATGAAAGTTTGTTTTGAAGTATCCTTTAATTAGACCAGATTTAGAGTCTCACAAAAGTCCATTTTGATTTGACAGAAGACCTCTTTGGTCTCATTGGTAAGTGTTATTTACATATAGTGTTGGACCGACAAACGTTCTAAGGACATTTGTTTATTTGATCAATGATGGAGAGGAAACCACCTCAGTAACGGCTTATTCTAACATGAACTGAGTTTTTGAGTTGACTTTTTGATTGTGTGGAACTGTTCCGGTGCATCTTTCCTGTGTGCAGCTACAAAGAGCTGGGACTAGCAACCTCGGGGAAAGTCCAGGAGCTGCTACGTCAAGTCTACAAGGTGTGGTAAGACACAGTTGTCAGTAACCCGTCATCCAACAAGAAACAACTTCGACCACGGGTCAGCCATGCTGCACAAGGCCTTGCTGTTCGTACTATGGCTGTCCAGGGGTGGACCTTAACGGTAATCTGTGTGCCTAACCAGCAGAGCTGATGCAGACCAGTGAGGGTGGGAGGTCCTTGTGTCAAAGCTCCTCCCACAGTCAAGGTAACAGACTGTTTATCACCCACTGATAAGAGGCTCTAACATCTACACTGACTGACACCTACACCTGCAACCCCTTCACATACATAAGGAGGGGTCATAGACTGAACTTTATAATAACAAGCATCAAGTGATGGACAACTGACTTTTCACCAGAGACTATGTTATTATCCAAGAAGATCGAAGAGAAGACGACCACAGAGAGACACTTCTTGTTAGTCCAACACACAGGTTTTTTTTTTTTTTTTTAGAAATCCAATGATCCACAAATAGGTTTCTGTCAAATGATTAGGATAAGCCCAAGTACACAGGGGGGTACCTGTTGGGTTTCAGCCTTGGTGAAGACTACCTTTTCCCCCATGTCCGTCTAGACACTTGACAATTAGAAAATCAAAGATTAGGGAAAAATTCAGTCTTTAGGGGGGACTGTGAAGGTAGACCGGTCGAAATACTGAATTTTCCCCTCACAGTGTTATGTCATTTGGATATACATGTATTTAATGCTATACAAATATATATATATATCTCAGCTTTGTAAATGCTTATGCAGCTGTATAGAAAGGCGTCTATATCCTGGTATTGTGTCCAAGATGCTGTGGTGCGGTGTGTCACAAAGGAATGTGTGTATATTTATATATGCTTTTTATATTATGTTTTTATACTTTGTAACTTTTATAAAGCTTGCGTATAATATATGTATATATTTAACTAGTCCAAGATGGCCCCCGTACTCTTATCAATATGACTTTTTCAAGCTAGTGACGTGGAATGGAATGCAACTTCTATCCAATCAAGGATTATATTGTTTGCTATTTGCATGCTTACGCCCACCTTTCCTTTTTGTATCGAATAAGTACGTGTGTTAATAAAGAAACAAGCCAGAGGCTGTAATGATTTTGCCACAGAAGCACGGCCAAAGGACTTAATACTGGAATCATAAGTCTGTGTTTTGTCATTAATTATTGTGCGCACCCGTGTTCAAAACAATTCGGAATGACTGACTGAATTCCAGAAAGGACAGGTTTATGTCCACCTCAACAAGGTCATCTGAGGTCTGATGGGGGTCTCATCTGTAGTCTGATAAGCAATGGGAGTCTGATGGGGTCTGATCTGAGGTCTGGTGAGGAATGGGCTCTGATTTGGGGGTCTAATCTCGAGTCTCATGAAGAATAGAGGTCTGATCTGAGATCTAATGAAAAATATTTTTTTCTTAGTTTGCTTCTCTAAATCCTACGTGCGTCTTATGGTCAGGTGCATCTTTCGGTGTGGGAAATGGTTGGTGCCAAATCAACAAGGTATTGACCAATGTGCAATTGACCATTCACATATCTAGTGAGAAACCGATGACAGAACTGATCCTATAATTTTTTGTGGAGTCAATTTATGTCCGAATGTCTTGGCATGGATGACTTTTGAGTATTTACATTATTTGTTGTAAAAGGAATAAGTAAATTACCAAGAGGGAGGTTCTTGTAAGGGGTAGGAAGCAGAAGACCCCCTTCTATGATGTCCATATGCCCTATGGATAAGTGCTACTGGACACCAAAGTAGGTTGACAATAAATTACCACCCAAAGATAAATGGCAGCAACAGTGAAGTATCCTCATTAGTGATGTTGGTAGAAAATGAAGTCTTTCCACGTTACAAACCAAGGGGGGGACAAAGAACAGCAAATGTTGGTGAGAGTCAAAGGAATAAAATGGAATTAGCTTTGTTAGAGGAGGATAAAATGATTTGGTACAACTAATTTCATGCTGAACCGTCCCTTTAAATTAAAAAAAAAATGTTCTCTTTACAATCTCACACTTTCTTTTGTACTTCCTTTTAAAAGACAAACCATCACTATAATGAACTAGCAGTTGATCAATATCACAGCTTATACTGAATTAAGTAGTTTGCCCAACGTCGCCACATTGACCTGATTTTGTCAACTGCTTAGCTAACATAAATACCCGTAGTCTATTATAAGGCATTTCTGATTTCTTGCTGTGTAATTCCTTGTTGAACCTAACGTCTATCTTATTTCTATTTTCTATGCAGTTGGATCCAAGTTCAACATTTACTTGGGTGAATCCACGGCAGAAAATAATTCATAAACAAAATACTTGCCCATCTGGGCACTAACTAAACGGAATATTACCTCAACCAGCTACTTCAGAGCAAACAGGAGGGATCAGGCTCCAGCACAGGTCATGTAGTCTCCAAACTCTGACCAGGAATTAGCTTTTGAGGCTTGTATTTATCCCTACAGTAATGAGCCCAGCAGCAAGTAGCATTCTATGGGCACCAGGGCAAACTTTGGATCTGAAGCACGACCAATGCCAGCCCCCCTCCCCCACCGGACCTGGTCGCACCCTCTGCGACCGTGATCGTTACACCCCTGGTCTCTGCTAATAATAGTATCCCCCCACTAATGTACCTATAGTGTCTTCAGTAATATCCCTATAGTGCCCCCAGTAGTGTCCTTCCACTGCCACCAGTAATGTCCCCCACTGCCAACAGTAATCCAGTAATGTCCTTCACTGCCACCAGTAATGTTCTTCCACTGCTCCAGTAATGTCCCCCACTGTCCCCATTAATGTCCCTCATTGCCCCAGTCTTCACTCACATGTAACGGGGCCCGTCACTGTCCTTCATGCTGGGCCCAACAAAGTGCTCATCTCAGCTACTCCACATACAGTTGGTCCAGTATCTGTAAGGTCCCAGCTCTGCTTTACTAGTATTATTCACAAAAGAATAGGGTGGGCGGAGCCTGATGGATGTTAGTGAGGACCCGCCCACCCACTTCATTTGTGAATTGTACTAGTAGGGAACCGCTGGGGCCTGATAGATTTTGGACCGACTGCATGTGATACAGCTGAGATGAGCGATCTGACTAGGCCAAGCATGAAGTACAGTGACAGTGCCGGGCCCCGTTACATGTGAGTGCAGCAGGCACCTCCCCCGCCAGGTCTGGTTGTGGTTGCACCCTCTGGAACCGTGATTGTTACACCCCTGCCAGCAACTACACCTGGGCTCATCTCAGACTAGGGTAGAAATGTTGTACTGGAGTGGGAGGGAATGACAGGTCCCTCTACCAACTTACCCACCATTCCATAAAAATTCAGGCCTATAAAACACTTTAAAGAAACGTGCCTCAGCAAACTTCACTTTGCTTAAATAACCCAGCTTTCTGGATTCTTTTTACACCCCCTCCCGTTCTTTACCATATACAGTATTACAAGAGTTTAACCTGAATGGTGTGTACCACTGTATCTGGCTGTTGTACAGCTTATTGCTTTAGTGCTTTCACGTAATGCTCCTTTTATACTATTTTCCCTGACTTTGAAAGAATGTTACTCAGGTTCCCTGCTTGCCCAATTCACTAGCCTTAAAGGGATTGTCCAGGATTAGAAAAATAAAACACACACTGGCTGACTGTACTCCACTGACAAAAAGTCTGGAAAAATGTCTGCCCCTTGATGACTAAATCTCCATTTCTAAAAACATCTACACATTTTCATACATACAGGAAGATGCTGCTTTTATAAACTTGACTTTGTACGCTAAGTGTTGCATCTTATACTGTACGTAAGGTGATAATCTTGGACAGCTTTCTATGAAGGGCAGATGTAGCTTAGTTTCCTGGGTCTTTGTCTTACCTTGCACCAGCTCTTATTTCATGTGTAAGATTTGTATTCATTGAAAAGTACAGTACTACAATATAAGAAAGCATTGACTTTGGGATGACAGTTCTCTTCTCCACTTAAGATATGTATTCTGCTTTAATTAGTAAGGAAGCAATGGGATTACATTGGAATCTTTATTTCCTGGTTAGAGCAGATTTTATCTGGGACATTAAGCTTTAGTCCTAATGGAACAAGTTAACTACTGACTGTCCAGGTATATGACCAATATACTACTTGTTGTATTGATGCTTCCCTATTAATAAAATAACGCATTACAAAGATCAGCGATAATGCCATGCAGACAGCCAATCAGCAGCTAGCCAGCCCCTGTGATGTCACAGCCCTTTAAAATCCTCATCCTGTGCGGTCTCCGCCATTTTACTGTGAGCTGAGCATAGGGAGAGACGTGACAAGCGCTAGGGACAGTGATTAAGAAAGCCTTTAAATGTAAAATATTCTATGGGGAGAGTGCAGGGACAGTGTAGGGATATCATAGGGAGACTTTTTACAAAATATAGGGAGAGGATAGGAAGAGTGCAGGGACTAATTGAACAGTGTTTCCCTTGGTTAATAGATGTCACAATTGTTTTATAGATAAGTAATTCCATTAGGCCTTGATTCTCTAATGGTGAAAAAGAGGTCTAATACTACTGCTATTTTATACTTACAGTTACTGTACAGTACGACAGACAGGTACCAGGGCCCTCTAAGGGAACGGGCAGTAACAAAATTGTTTCTGAAGGTGACAGAAGTAGCAACAGAAGAAGGGGCGGGAAGGTAGCCGCAGTCGCAGCAGGTCAGAGCTGCCAGTGTCATCCAGCAGTCGTGTTTTGACCAGCATCCCAGCTGTCCTTGAATGGTTGACTCGGTCTTCAACATCATCTCAACTGACATCAGACACCCACAGCCAGGAGTCAGTGGGTTCCTTTGACACCACACTTAGTTGGCATGGCCCAGGAACTAGCTCTGTACCCCCACCTTTCCTGAACCTGCCTGTTTCTTTTTCTGCTCCTTCTGCTTGGGAAGTATTGTATGCTGCCGGCTCTGATCTGCTTTTCAGCAAGGATGAGCTTATTGAGGACAGTCAACAGCTACTGCCCTCGCTGTTGCTACCCTTACCAGTCTGTTCTAGGAACACTAGTGTCCTTGTTTGGCCTTGTTGACATCACAGTTTATTTTGTTATTCTCCTGATTCATCAGAAGAATTGAAAAATGACTGATTCTGTCTTTGTATCTATAAAGCCTCTATCCCATGGTCAGTATTTTGTATCAGGATTTATTCATGATTTGGAAGCCAAAAGCAGGAGTGGGTCCAAAACACAAAAGACATGCAAATATTTCCTTCACATGTTGTCTCTGTTTTAGGCCCACTCATGTTTTTGCCTTACCAATGCTGTTCAAATACTGATGCAAAAAACTGACCAAATACTGACTGTGTGATAGAGGCCATTAAAGCCCTCCATGCAGGACATATTTAACATCTGAGTAAAACCAATGTCAGACGCACATGGCCCAAAATTATGCAAATTGAGAATGAGGCCTTCATCCTACGGTCAGTATTTTGCATCTGGATATGCTTATGATTTGGAAGTCAAAAGCAGGAGTGAGCCCACAGAAGACATGCAAATACTTTCTTTACGTGTCATCTTTGTTTTGGATCCACTCCTGTTTTTGCCTTACCAATACTAATCAGTTATTGACCAAAAACTGACCACGTGAAGGCGGATTCACAAAAGACAGGATCTATGTGGAAACAGGAGACGGTGTAAAATGAGACCACTCTGTAGTAGAATCTTGGGCCACTGTACAGTTAAGTACATTATACCTGATGCAAACATTGACCTGTAAGGCTGAGTTCACACTTCAGTGATTTGGTCAGTTAGCCCAACTGTTACTGTATGGTCAGCCAAAATCAGGAGACAATCTTACTCTCAGATAAGGTATCATGAAAAGGTTCTGTGTTTTGAACCCGTAACTGACCAAATAAACTGAGCCGTGAACTGAGCCTAATAGTGACAGACGCCTATGCGCACATCCATATACTGTATGTGACCTGTTTCACTAGCAGAAAGGACAAGCTATGCATGTTGCTGCAATCCAAAGTGATGTACACCGACATACACTCTCCCTGCAGGCCGGGATATAGCTGATTTAACACGACAAATTAATTCGGAACAAAACAGGTTTTTTTCTGAAAATTCACCTAAGCATCCAAATCGAATTTCTGAAAAATCTGCTCATCTCTATACACATTCCTTGTGCAGAATCTCCACTGTATTTCCATGATATGCAGCTTCACACTGCTCTCCTCTGCCTCCTGCTTGTAAGAGATGATAGATACAAACTCCATTTTGAGCAACCGTGTTTCGTACTACATACCTTCTTATAAGCAAACTGAGTTTGATGCTTTCAGGGGATGTTTTGGTTTGGACCCCAATGATTAACTGTTAAGATGGTAGAAATGCATTTCACTACCAGTGAATGGCAAACACAGGATAATGGAGGCGCCCATTATAAAGAATTGGGATCCACGCTGTCGTTTTCTTCCTGTGACTATATTTATGGCGGGCTGAACAAAGCTCTCAGATTTAAATAATAAAGCTTCAGGGCAGTGGCGTACATAGAGAAGTAAGGGCCCCATAGCAAGGATCAAACCAGGCCCCCCACACAGGACAGAAGGGTTTCTGCCTAAACCCTTTTCAATGACCCTTGGGCCATTTTTCCACTGCCTCATTTGCTAAAAGTTGTTCCTTTAGAGCAGGGGTTGGGAACCTCCGGCTGCACTGGCTGTTCTCACCTTTCCTGGTCTTCTCCCCGCCACGCTGTGTTGTTAGTGCATGTAGGCGCGCTCTATGACCTGATGCTGTGCGTCTGATCTGAGGTCTGATTGGGGCTCATCTGAGGTAGGGAGGGGCTGATCTGCGGCTAGGGGGGGCTGAAAGGGGTCTGAAGCTGGGGGCATATTGCGGGTCTGATTTGAAGCTGGGGGTATATTCAAATATCCAAATGGCCCTTGGCAGCAAAAAAATTCCCCACCCCTGCTTTAGAGGGTAGATTCCTGACCAAGTTTTCACCTCCAGTAGAAGAGGAGATAATCCCAACTAAGACTGGTCCCCCTCTTGCCCTGGACCCTATAGCAGTCGAGTGGTCTGCAGCTATGGTAGTTACACCCCTGCTTCAGGGCCCCAACGCAGAGTCTGTGACAGAGCCCCAGCCCCAACCTGCCACGTGTCATTCATTATAAAGATGTCTTCTTATTTGTCATTGGAGGCTATGGGACCCTCAGACACCTAAGGCTGAGTGCAATTGCTACCTTTGCATCCCATATATTTAACCCCCTGCTAGTAGGTAATCACTCTAGTAACATAGTTTACAAGGCCGAAAAAAGACATCTGTCCATCCAGTTCGGCCTGTTTTCCTATAAGTTGATCCAGAGGAAGGCAAAAAAACCCTGTGAGGTAGAAGCCAGTTTTCCCCACTTTAGGGAAAAAAATTCCTTCCCGACTCCAATCAGGCAATCAGAATTACTCCCTGGATCAACAACCCATCTCTAGTAACTATAACCTGTAATATTATTACCCTCCAAAAATACATCCAGGCCTCTCTTGAACTCTTTCAGTGAACTTACCATCACCACCTCCTCAGGCAGAGAGTTCCATAGTCTTACTGCTCTTACCGTAAAGAATCCTCTTCTATGTTTGTGTACAAACCTTCTTTCCTCCAGACGCAGAGGATGGCTCCTCGTCACAGTCACAGTCCTGGGGATAAATAGATCGTGGGAGAGATCTCTGTACTGACCTCTGATATATTTATACATAGTTATTAGATCTCCCCTCAGTCGTCTTTTTTCTAAAGTGAATAAGCCTAATTTTGATCATCTTTCTGGGTCCTGTAGTCCACCCATTCCAGTTATTACTTTAGTTGCCCTCCTCTGAACCCTCTCCAGCTCTGCTATGTCTGCCTTGTACACAGGAGCCCAGAACTGTACACAGTACTCTGTGTGGTCTGACTAGTGATTTGTAAAGTGGCAGGACTATGTTCTCATCATGGGCATCTATGCCTCTTTTGATGCAGCCCATTATCTTATTGGCCTTGGCAGCAGCTGTCTGACACTGGTTTCTGCAGCTTAGATTTCTATTCACTAAAATTCCTAGGTCCTTTTCTATGTCAGAGTTACCCAATATTTTACCGTTCAGTATGTACTGGTGACTTGCATTATTCCTTCCCATATGCATAACTTTACATTTGTCAGTGTACATTTGTCTAAACAAGTTATCTTATAGGCATCTTTATGGTACAAGTAAGTACATTATAACCACATAATCCCAAGTGCAGATTTTCATGAACACGAGAGAGAAAAGCAGCGAGATGAATGTGTTCTTACAGCAGAGGGAAAATCACACGTAACAGGTGGATCCGAGATAAAGTGTGAGGACCGGTGATGTACGGTAAAAGCAGATATCCCAACAATGTGCCAACTTTTCCTTTTCATGGCGACTGACCAGCTCTTTCTTTTTGTCCTATGATGTCTTCCCTCTGAAGAATAAAAGAATATGGAAAATTAAAGAAGCGACACAGAATTGGAGGGATATCAATGAGCTTTTCCGGTTCTCCAGTAAATGTGCGGCTTTACACACAAAAGTGTGATGGATTTTCTGAAAGTCTTTTATCTCAGTAAAATAGTTTTTTTTCTGTCATTTAAGATGAAGACCCTGAATGACATATAAACAATACCATCATTACATGTAAATATTAAATATTTTTTACAAAAACTGGGTGGACGATTTTCTGGATATAATTTTTTGAAGTCACTCCATGTATACTACTTTTTGTCCTTTTTGTTTGTAGTTTATGCACAGCAAACAGTCTTGCTTAAGCTCTCTCAGTTAGATCATCACTGCGACCTAGAATCACAGGGGAAAAAATTCAAGTGAGAATGCAAGAAATTGATTTTTAAAGACATATTACACTGCATTGTTTGACGGTAGGACTCTCACTATTTCAAGGTAAATTTCCACTTTATGATTTTCCAAAAAATTTTCGGTAATACTCTTGATGACTAACCATGCACATTTTCTGCTAACATCAACTTGCTCAGAAACTCCACAACACATCTCAGTTCTCCAAGATGGGACCCTAAAAATATTTCTTCTTGGACCTTGTTGTTACGGATCATGCGGATCAGTGGCAGATGTGGAACCACTGTGCCAAGTGACCAGTTTGACTTTGGGCCAAACGCTAAGGGCGTTATTCCGGTGCTCTCCTGCTCGTCAGCCTTTATCCCAGGGGCGTTGCTAGGATCTCAAAAGATCCGGGGCCCAAGCCCCAATGAATATGGTGCAATTCTCTATGTCCCAACAGCAGCACATACCTCACATCCAGTGCCTCCCAACTGACGTCTTCTGCGATGTAGATCTTCTCTGTCATCATCTTCTCCATTCGGCCCGGACAACTTCTCTCAGCCACTCCTCGTCTCTGCAGAGTGTGACACACAGACATCTTAGCTTCCTCACATTTCTATCATCATCCCCCAACCTGGAGTCCCAACTGTGTTTTCCTGCTGCTCACTGTGCTCCCCGATACCCCCAAATACTATCCTGAAGGAATATCAGTGCCCCCCATAGTAATAGTCCTACCAGTAGTAATTCCCTCATTAGTAACACTGCACCCTACAGTGACCCCAGCACTGATAATGCTCCCCAAGATTGTCCTCATTACTAGAAGAGTCCTCCAGTATTAATAATGCCCTCACAGAGCTCCCAGTAGTAATAATCCCCCCTATTGTTCCCACAGTGGTAATCAAGCTCTCTACAGACCCCTCAGTAGTAATAAGGCCCCCATAGTGCTCTTAGTAGAAATAAGACGGATCTATAAGTCTCTCCTATAGAGCCTCCAGTAGTAATAAGAACGCCTAATGTCTCCTGGATTTATAATACCCCTTCAGTGCCCCCAGTATTTATATCTCTCCCCCTACTGTTATAATGCTCGCCCTGAAGTGCCCGCTGTAGTTATATTCCTCCCTTTACATAGTTACATAGTTAATACGGTTGAAAAAAGACACATGTCCATCAAGTTCAACCAAGGGAGGGGGTAGGAGTGATGAAGAGGAGAAGGACGGGTAACCAAAGTGTCCTCAGAAATTATAATTCCTCAGCCCCTCCACCATACAGTCCCATGTAAATAAAGCTATTTCCCTCCTGTGTAAATAACATCACACCATCTCTCAGCCCCCTCCCAATATACAGTCCCATGTAAATAACATCCATCTCTATCTACAGCCCCCTCCAAATACAGTCCCATGTAAATAACATCATTCCCATAGCCGTCATAAACATACAGTCCTATTGTCAGGACTGGCACGTCGTATTTTAGAGCACCCAGAGAGGAGCTTGCCAAGTAGTTGCCATGCGAACTCCGACCAGGACAAACAATTGCCGTACAATTGTATAGCAGCTGTGTTTGGTATCACATGCTCAGCCCCTTTCACTACAATTGGACTGAGCGGCGCCAAAGCACATGACCGATGAACATAAAGTCACTGGCCTAGGCGAAGCTGGAAAAGGCCGCTGTGCTACTGTGTCGGAGCCCCGTCGATCAGATACTGATGACCAGAAGATAGATCATCAGTGAAAAACTCTCAGAAAACCCCCTCAAGTCATGGATGCTACCCATCCTGCTGACATTAGTTACTGTTTCTTATAAGAACAGCGCACGTTAGACATAGAGAGAAGTGGAAGGGGGAAGCATTGTGACTGTCATAAAGGACCTTCTGTGGTTGACATGGGGGAATATTTGGTATAGATGTGAGGAGCCAAAATATATTTGGGATTGTAAACTCTGTAGAGATGCATCTGGTTTGGGCCAAATAGGGAAGACGAGGAAAGTGAATGACTACTATCAGAAGACATTGACTGTCAGTTCTTGGAGGAATTATTACTACTCCCTCAGACAGTCATTTTTTTTGCTGATGGAACTAAACTGTGGCACCAGAATATCACCAGCACATACTAACTAGGATAACATTGGGTATAACTGACATTGAAAAGGACCTAGGAATTTTAGTGGACAGCAAATTTAACTGTGGCAACCAGTTGTCAGACAGCTGCTGCCAAGGCTAATAAGACCATGGGATGCATTAAAAGGGACACAGATGCCCGTGATGAGAACATAGTTCTGCCACTTTATACGTTATTACTTGGAGCATTGCATACAGTTTTGGTCACTTGTGCACAATAAAGACATAGCTGAGTCTGAGAGGGTTCAGAGGAGGTTAACTAAAGTAATAACTGGAAGCAAAGTGCAGAAGTCCCAAAGTAACTCGAAAAATATATCAAAGGTATTATAAAACAATGAATAAAAACACATAAAAATGAGCTTACACTACAAAAAATATGGACTGCATCCTCAGAACTTATTAGCAACTACAGAAACACACAAAGTATGGACTGGATCACTAATACTATACATATAAAGTGCAAATCCTATGTAGGAGAATGTAACCACATATCTATCAATCAAATAATAATAAGCTTGTGTATATCAACAACCGTCCATACAAACCCAATAGGAACACACAATAGTATCACTAATGCCAAAACAATGCAACAAGTACAGTACATCGTAAGGAATAGTATACATAGAGATATATCCAAAGAATACAATGTAAGTTTTGCAGACCCACATAGCATGTAAGTAAGCAATATGCTAAGCCATAATCAATATTGAGAATACAGGATAGGGATGAGTCCACCGTTGTTTCATTCTAAATGTTACTGTTATATATGTTATATAGTGCTACTGGCATATATGTGGTTCATGAACCTCTAGTTGTTTGGTATATGATAAAGTAATAACTGGAATGGGTGGACTACAGTACCCAGGAATTTTATCAAAAATTAGGGTTATTTAGTTTAGAAAAAAGACGACTGAGGGGAGATCTAATAACTATGTATAAATATATCAGGAGTCAGTACAGAGATCTCTCCCATGATCTTTTTATCCCCAGGACTGTGACAGAGGAGATATCCACTGCATCTGGAGGAAAGAAGGTTTGTACACAAACATAGAAGAGGATTCTTTACTGTAAGAGCAGTGAGACTATGGAACTCTCTGCCTGAGGAAGTGGTGATGGTGAATTCACTAAAAGAGTTCAAGAGGGACCTGGATATATTTCTTGATTGTAATAAATATTTCCCTCCTGGAGGTCTTGGGGTGTGTGTGGCCATCAGGTCCTTACCCCCCTCCCTATCGGAACCAGATTTCGACACGGGCTCTTGGGTGACACTTGTGATGGCAGCCCAGGTGGAAATCTGAGCACAAACTGGCTGTTCATAAGCAATCAGTGAAGGAAAGCTAATTTTCCCTGACCCTTGCAGGGCTTCTGGCTTTGAGGATGGAGATTAGTTTATGGAGAGGGCTTTCGATAGACCACAACTTTGTGTTTTTTGGTGTCGAAGGAGATGGGTTTTGACCCAGGGAGTTATTCTGATTACCCTGATTGGAGTCAGGAAGGAATTTATTTCTTAAGATGAGGAAAATTCATGTTTAACTCATGGGGTTTTGGACTTTCTCTGGATCAACTTTTCATAATAATAGGCTGACCCGGATGGACGGATGTCTTTTTTTTCAGCCTCATAAACTATGTTACTATGTTTCACATCAGTACTTCAGGGGGAGACTGTGAAAATAAAGGGCCCTGAGAAAATACTAAAAGTGGCCCGTTTTGTAGTTGGCTCCATATAGATGGAAGGCAGGGTCAGCAATACTATATTTGTGGCTTATTATACCATCCCAAAAGAGCCAAATACCACAGTCCATCACATATTACTACCAGCAGAACAAAATACAACCTCAAATCCACTGGCCGGCTGTGAGGAGAGCTCAGGCAGTCTCTTGGGCATCGCCCATCAGGAAATTTCCGTCTATGGCCAATCAGTGCTGTATTTACTTGATCGGTATATGGTAGTTTTATCTAGATTTAGTAGTACAGTATATGTGTATAGTGTTCCAACTGAATGTGGACCACAGTAAAACCAGTGTCCTAAGGTATCGTAGGTGCCCTTAGAGTCTAAGACCCTAGCTGTTATGAAAACTTAGTGGGAATATGATTTGTACCAGAAAATATTGCTTTAGAACAACAAAACTCATCTATAACCCTATACAAATGGAAAACATGTATTAAATTATGGTAATCCATGTGCTGAGGTGACCACATTCACTTTTGAAATCAGGATATTTGTATAGATGAAAGGAAGTTACAACTTTTGGAAGTGGCAAATGCTTTACCCAACGATAGATGCTTCCTCAATATTTCATTACTGCAGCCGATCTTTCTTAACATAGATAGTTCCTTCTTTTAAGGACAAATAGATTTTT
>ONZH01015155.1:0-29686 GCA_900303285.1 Rhinella marina
GAATCTCCACCTATGCTCACATTAGCATTATGGGATATGTCAACTTATCCATCAAAATGAAGATACTATGGTGGAACCTAGCAGAGCTCCTTTATAAGTCAGTGGTGTTAGTTGGTTACCACCAATGTCTGTTGTGTTGTGGCTTCTAGGCACAAGAGAAATAAGCAGCACAGTGGCTTAGTGGTTAGCATTGGTGCCTTGCAGCACTAGGTTCAAATCTAACCAAGGGCATCAATATGGAGTTTGTATCTTCTCTCTGTATTTGCATGGCTTTCCACTGGGTATTATGTTTTTCCCCACACTCTAAAGACATATGGATAGAGAACTTAGATTATGAGCTCCATTAAGAACAGCAAGCAATGATAATGTCTGTAAATCGCTGTGGACTATGTCAGCGCAATTACGCAAATGTGAACAGAGCTTTTGGATAGGCTATCTTGGTGTCTAAGGGTTGGAGCTCTGAGAGCATTGACGAATCACACTGTTGTGCAGATAACTTGAAAGTGCGTATCTTTTTATTTTTGTGGTTTTATAAACAGCGTCATTCATGTGGTTTTTTAACAGCGTATTTTGTTAAACGTTTTTGGCCAAGAAGCCTTCATCAGTTCGCTGTCGTATACCACACAATAAATCGGAAAGTATAGCCTCCGTTGCTGTGCTAATGTAAGGCTACGTGGGGCACTGCGGCCCTAGCGAGCGCATAAGCGAAAGGGGCCAGAGCCCAATGTAGAAGTGCGCTGCAGCAGATAAATCAACACATCTTAGTAGGACATAAGAGTACTAGAACATATTTCTCTTACACCCTCCCACAGGACAAGGTGTCTTAAGTACCCCAAGTGACCAGCCATTTGCTGGTGGGGATTAACGTACACGCTGGTTCTTTAAGAGACGGAGGGTGAGCATGCATTCACCTTACAGTCAGAGAAGAGAGTCGCTGCCGGCCTAAATGGAGGGGCAGAGCTACCAGTCTGGGCAGCGGCGTGGACCTGAAGTGCCGGATTGTGTGAGCAAAGCAATGGCAGCCACTGGCTGCTGCTATAACAATGGATAGATAGGTATGAGAGATAGATAAATACGTATGAGATAATAGATAGATAGATAGATATACAGTATAAAAGGCAAAACGTAATGGAAAAACAGTAAATAATCTGGCACACAATGCTCACATTTGTCTTTCTTTTCACTGTGAAAATCTTCATTCTCTGTCAATGACATGAGTCATTAGAAATTACCTACAGGAAAAGACAGGCTTCTGACCTTTAAAGGACTGTATAGATCAAAGGAAGCCCTCTGGGAGCAACTGAGTAAAAAGCTTTGTGATGAACACACGTGGAAATAGACAAATAACCAGTTTATTGACAGCCGGGGGAAAAAGCTGCTGATGTTTTGAGGCATAATTCAAGATTTTCTCAGGCAGTTTCGTTCCTTTTCAAATCACATACCTTTGTCAGACTGGTAACATTAAATATTGCGCAGACTCAATATTTCAAATTACAAGATTACTACAAGACAGACGGATCCGTCTTGGTGCGGGGAGGGGACTCGAGCATGGCGCTCGAGTACACTCGGAGTTTGGCCGAGTATGTTCGCTCATCACTAGTCTCTACGTCTGTTTTAAAAGAGTTCCATTTTGTGGATTAAAACTCCAGATTAAATGTAAATTATAGCACATTTACTATGTGCGACTTTTCAAAATGCTGCATCACACGCCAGGCAAACCCCTGGTCTACTTTTACACCTAAAGGTGTAAACCACGTTACACCCACGTCACATATATTATTAAGGTGCACCTGTTCAGAAAATTAAAACTTTTTGCATTTTTATTCTTAAGGGGATAGACCATAGGATCTTTTGAGTGGCGATATAGCGGCGGCTTTGATCGGAAGACAGAGGGAACCACATCCCTCTGCCTTACCTCACAGATGCCGAGATTTTTTTGGGCTTAAATGATGGGGTTTGGCATGATCACTGTTCCCTGTCATTGCGACTGGTTGCCTGCTGTATTATAAAGCCAGCACCTGCTGTGTATGCAATGCGCTCACCTAAGCAACTTGCTCCCTACAAGCCCTCACACATTATCACATACATGTACGTGATAATATGTACATGTGAAGGGGTTAAATCAGTGATCCCTAACCTTTTTTACACCAAGGACCGGTTTCTCACGAGACAATCTCCACAGGGACCGGGTGGGGGTTGGGTGGGGTTGGGGGCCGGGTGCTGGTTGGAGCTGACTGATTCACGCAAGATGCATATTAAAATATATAAATATAGCATAAAATGCCCCTGTACAGAGCCCCCCATATAAAATACCCCTTCTTTGTGTCCTCAGTAGATGCCCCCATAGTGCCACCCAATAATGTGCCAGTAAGAAGTGCCCCCATAGATGCCCCCACAGTTGCCCCAATAATGTACTAATAAGAAGTACCCCCATAGATGCCCCCACAATGCCTCCCAATAATGTACTAGTAAGAAGCGCCCCATAGATGCCCCCACAGTGCCCCCACACTAATGTACCAATAAGAAGTGCCCCATAGATGCCCCCACAGTGCCCCCCAATAATGTGCCAGTAAGAAGTCCCCTCATATCATGTACCTGAAGAAGTGCCCCCCAGTGCCCCCACAGCGGTCCTCTCCTGTTTTGTAAAAAATAAAAATAAATAAATAAATCACTTATACTTACCTCATCAGGCTGTCAGCGATGCGATGCAGGCCTCTTCCGTCATCGCACCACCTGAGCCGGCCTCTGATAGGCTGCAGGTGCCTCTCCCTCCCCCGCTGCAGCACAGGCATCTGTATCACTGTCCTGAGGACGGCGATACAGATGACTATGGAGGTGAGTGCTTCCACAGTGGAAGCGTTCATCTCCCTGTCCTTCCTTCCACTTGTGACCATGGTTCTGATTGCCGCGGCCCGACAAACATCTATCCAGGGCCTGGTCCTGGGTCGCAGACTGGTGGTTGGGGACCACTGGGTTAAATAATAAATAAGCCCCATAATATATACAATAAAAGTTAAGAATAAATCAATTGTAGCTATGCTTTTATTTCACCTGGGACACTTCCTTATCCCTGTAACCATATACCTTTGTGAAGGCAGATTTCTTTACAATTGAACCATACTGGATCTACAGTATGTATTAACAATAGGCAAATTGGTGGAACTTTTTATCAAAAAGGTGCAGATTGTCGCAACTCACTTGACATGTTAGACTCAACCCCATGGTTGATGTATATTTTTTATGTAGAAATGGTGTATTGGCTCCACTCCTCTTAGCCATGCACTTTTTTCAAGATATTTTCCCAGTGATAAAACAGGTATATGTTTGCTCCACTGCATGGTCTCCATTTTTGGTCCAAGTTGGCATTGAGTCTCCCACACTGTGCTCACTATGTAACCATCAGTGCCAAGAGGGCTTACATTTAGCTTCTTTATAAACTTTGATGTTTCTTCAAGTGAATGGGGGATTTCTGACTACAAACTCTGGGATTCAAGAATCTCTTACTCTGAAGATAAAGGGCCATGTTGCTCAAAGGAGTGTGGTCTATCTTTTGTTCTACTGATTTGTGGAGGTCACAGGGCACAGGGCTCGACAGATGACATTTTCTGAAATGTCTCAGTGACATGTCAATAAATGTTAAAAGATGACCCTCCTTTTTAAAGGGAAAATCCAAGTTATTTTGAACTTTCTGCTCACAAGCACCTATACACTTTTGTAGACGGTGATGGTACTGCTATATGTCATCGTGCAGAAGTTTTTGTTCTCTCCGATTCAGTAAGGATCCATAAGAAAAACAACATTTTGAATGTTTCAGTACATGCAGTATTATGTATCTGGGGGAGAATACAATACCTCAAGGAGACATCGTATTGGTCCATAATATGCAACCATAGACAAGCCATGTGCTGCCATACAAGGTCTGTGCTTACAGCATTGACCTGAGTATTTAATAAAGTCTCTGACAGGTCATTTTAACCAAATAATCATTGATGTCAATGGTTCTTTATTTAAAAAGTTCTGTCAGATTCAAGTTTCAGCACAGAAAAGGTGCTCAATGTATAGCCCAGACTTCTCTAGTAACTGCAAATATCTGCCCATGGAGTCAGTGCATGAAGACTGTCATAAGGGGTTTCCCAGTTTTTGACATCTATAGGTTCAAAAATTTCTATTGATTTTTTTTACATTAAAATGTAATTTACAACATTTTTTGTTATACAGACAACACAAAGTCTCTACCAGGTCTGACTTAAAGGGGTTGCCCATGATTGATTTGTTTTTTTTTAAATCCGCCCCCACCTGGCCAGACTTGTAAAGGGGAAACATACCAGCTACTCACCTCTCGACTCCAGTTCTATGGGTTCTGGCTTTCTTCATTTTGCTTTGATCCCCACTTATAAACTTCCAGCATGGATGGGCTCACATGCACCGCTTTAGCCAATGACTGGCTTCAACAATGATTCATCCCCACACGGCATATCACTATTGGGTCATGTAGGGATATGTTACCACCAGTCATTGGCTGCATCGGTTGATGTCACCCTATCTATGCCAGAAGTTTACCAGCGGGGACAGAAGTAAAGTGAAGGCAGCCAGGGACCCACAGAGTTTGATTCCAGCAGCAAGGAGCAAGTAAATATTCCTCTTTTCACAAGTCCAGCAGGTTGGGGTGGACTTTCAAAAACAACTAAACAATATCTAACAATGTATTCTATAATAGCAATATATATATTATAATATTTGTGTTTTATAGACCCAATGTATGTCAACTGTGCTACAGTCTAATTATGAATCTATTCCCTACTATTAAATATTGCCAGCATATTCTGCAATGCTGTACAGAGATGGTCAGTCTTTATCCCCAGTAAGGCTTTCAGCCTTCTCGTCTAATGTCCTTATCTAGCACTTTAGCACCAATTTAAAAAAATCTAATTGTACTAATTTCACACCATGACCCATGTACACTATTGGGGTACACGCTATGATAATTTCCTAACATATACGTTGATTTCCCTATAGGCTATGGTATATGATTTGGCAGCATACGTCTGAATCCTGTAGCCCTAAGCAGTATTGAAAATCTTAATCAACTATGCTTGCAGTATTGGCATTAGGGATGAGCGAATCTATTCGCCACTTGGTATATTTGTTACGCATCTTCGTTATTTCCTGTGCCAAAGTGAATCCGAATCTTTTCAGATTCGCTTCGTAAAAATCTTCTTAAATCTTTGTACGCTAACACTACGTACGCATCATATAATTTGTACACTAATGCTACGCATCTGATAATTTGTACACTAATGTGTACGTATTCAGTTAAGTAGCGTACTTTTAATGTTCCTTATTTGTGCGGGCCTAGCATCGTGTGTGCGTATGATGTAACCGCGAGACAATAATACGCTACAGCTTCGTACGCACCTTGTACGCTCATGCGTACGTATTCGTGGGAATGTTCGCAGAACACAAATATTTTTTAATGCAACTTGGACCGAAGCGAATCTTATCCGAGGCAAATATTTTTAAAAATTTGGCAAATATTCGCCCAAGCGAATCTTTGAAGATTCACTCATCTCTAATTGGCATACATGAAAGTAAATTTAGTAGGGCTATTTCAAATAGTCCTCAGGGTTATAAACCCACAGCCGGTGTACTTGTAGCCTTATCTATCTATCCTTATTAGAGATGAGCGAACGTGCTTGTAACGAGCACTGTACCGCTCGGCTCCCCTGCGCTCACATGGGCGCAGGCAGCCGCTTCCGTCCTCCTGAGAGCGCACGTTCGCTCATCTCTAATCCTTATCAGTATTGAATGGACCTTTTTCTCACTTTTCTTTCCCCAGATTTATAACTATCCTTGAACTTTGATAGTGGTGCTAATATATGATTTATTATAAAAGTATGGACTGCAGGCTTCTGTGTAATAGCATTTTATAATGTAGCCTTTAAAAATCCAATTTCCTTTACACAGTTCTAATGCTGAATCAATCACTGGGTGGCAGACAAGAGCTGTCCATGTGCAACAGGGATACAGACACTCTTTAAATCACATATTTTAGCAATTTCCTCTGTCTTCTGTAAAATTATGCTAATATTTAAGATGAGTTTCCTCAAGTCTGGGACTTAAATTAAGTCTGTCTGTTTTAGTTTTATCATATAGCTGGAAATCACTTGCAGACAAGGAGCTGGTGAGCACTGGGATTTATAGTGACAAAGCCACGGGGATGAAACTGATCTGCAGTGAGCTGGAATCTGCACAGCATTTTCTGCTAGGATGTCTAGTGCTCTATTAGGAGATTAGTGAGAAGCTGCATGGTGATGTAATACGAAAAAAGTAATATTAATTTTAAACTAAAACCTATGACCTATAAGTGATGAAAAGCAAGAAACACCAGACATCAATTAGACTTAAAATTTGAATATATTACAAAAAATATAAAATGTTATATATAATGTGTGTGTGTGTATATATATATATATATATATATATATATATATATATATATATATACACACATATAGTAACATTTTAATACCAAAATTTGTTATAAATTTACCAAGAACTTTTCTGATTTGTCCTGCATAAATTGCTCAAAATGGTGGCCACCATTTTACAGACCGGAAGACAGAACAAGGTATCTACCACCAAAAATTGATAATTTTTGAACCATTTTAATTAAAAAATATCTGACAGTGTAATGTGTTTTTAAATGTGCTGTTTGCTACCCTTTACCCCAGACATACTGTATATGTTACTAATGCTGCCTTTGCGTTAAAGAGTTTGAAAGCGGTTAGAGTCAAATTTATTCAAGCGGAATCAAACCTGACTGTCAATTGGCCGAATCAGACCAGAAACAAATTTTGGGAAATTCACTCATCTCTAATATGAAGATGACAGATTACAGGATTACTGTGACAGATATAAAATGTAATTAAAAGAGTAGCAAACAAAACAATTTGTATTTTTTAATTAGCTGGAGCAATTTCTTGAATCTCAAAATTTCTGCACTATGAAATTTTTAAATAATCTTACTGTAAAATTTTTAAAAATATAAGAAGTCAACATGATTTGATTGCGGTAACTATAATGATTACAACTATAATGTTAGCTTTTAGCTCTGCTTTAGAGTTGAGTGAACATGCTCGTAACGAGCACTGTAGCGCTCGGATCCCCTGCACTCACATGGGCACAGCCATCCGGATCCGTCCTCCTCACCCGACTGCAAGTCAGTGGGGACGGATCCGTTTGGTATGACACACTCGTGTGTCATACCAAACGGATCCGTCCCATTGACTTACAGTCAGGTGAGGACGGATCCGGATGCCTGCGGCCATTCAAGCCCAGGGGATCCGAACAGTACAGTGCTCGTTACGAGCACGTTCGCTCAATTCTACTCTGTTTTGATATTTTTCAATGAGGTTATGAGTTTAGATAAAATAAGTTAAGTTTGAAACTGCCAGTGAAAAAAGGGAAAAGGAAAAATACTTGATGAAACTCTATTAAAGCCGCTGTGATACAACCTCATACACAATGCATTATCAAATTATTCAGATCCTTTCACTTTTTTCACATTTTGTTATGTAGCAGCCTTTTGCTAAGATTAAAAAAGTTAAACTTTTTCCTCATCATTCTGCACTCAATACCCCAAAATGAGTGAAAACAGAATATTCAAAATCTTTGCTAATTTAATGAAAAAGAAAAACTAAAATATTGCATTGTAATAAGTGTTCAGAACCTTTAATAAGTACATAGTTAAAGCACCCTTGGCTTCAGTTAGAGTCTTCAGTTGGATATGATGCCCCATGGTTTGCAGACCTAGATTTTGCTATTTTCTGCCATTCTTCTGTACAGATACTCTCAGGCTCTATCAGATTGTATGGGGACCATCGGTGGACAGTCATTTTCAGGTCTCTCCAGAGATATTTGATTGGGTTCAAATCAGAGGTCTGTTTGATTGGGTTCAAATCAGGGGTCTGGCTAGGCCACTCAAGGACATTCACTGATTTGTCCCTAACACACTTCTGTGTTGTCTTGGCTGTGTGCTTAGGGTCATTGTCTTGTTGTAAAGGATATTTTCCACCCAGTCTGATTTCTAGAGCACAGTGGATCAGGTTTTTATTAAGAGTATCTCTATACTTTGCTCTATTCATCTCTCCTTCAACTCTGACCAGTCTCCCAGTCCCAATTGCTGAAAAACACCTCTACAACATGATGCTTCCACCACCATGCTTCACTGTAGGGATGGTATTGAGCAAGTGATAAAGCTCAGATTGGTGGAATACTGCAATGACAGTTGACCTTCTGGCAGTTTCTTTTATCTGCACACAGTATCTTTGAAGCTCAGCCATAGTGACCATTGATTTCATGGTCAAATCTCTTGGTAAGGCCGTTCTCTCCCTGACTACTTAGTTTGATGGGGTGGCTAGCTATAGCAAGAGCCCTGGTTGCTCCAAACTTCTTTCATCAAGAATTATGACAGCCACTGTGCTCTTAGGACCTCTCAGTGCAGCAGAATTCTTTATACCGTTCTCCAGATCTGTGCTCCAAACAATCTTGTCTCTGGGCTGTACAGGCAGTTCTTTCCTCCTAACGGCTTTGTTTTTGCTCTGATATGCATTGTCAGCTATGAGACCAGGAGTGTGTCTTTCTAAATCATGTCTAATCTGCTGAATTTACCACAGATAGACTTCAATCAAGGTGTAGTAACGTCTAAAGGATAATCAAGAGCAATGGAGAAATCAGAAGCCCCTAGAGCTATATTTCAAGTGTCATATCAAAGGGTCTAAATATTAGACATATCAAAGGGTCATATCAAATGTCAAATCATATGTCATATCAAAGGGTCAAAATTAACTTTTTCATTTTTGGTAAATTTGCAAACACATCTAAAATTCAGTTTTCAGTTTTTATTAAGGAGGATTAAGTGCAGCTTGATAGGGAAAATGTCACAAACTTACCTGTACGGGCTCCAGCGGTGATATCCACAGCTTTAGCGTGATGAGCTGCTTAGCCATGCCCTCTGGTGGTGCAATAACATCCTTAGCAACAGGATGCAATGCTCTATTTTTCCCCAGAGCAGGTGTGTACTGGAGAAGACTAGCAGTGGGTTGATTGCTCAGCTGCTTTTTTTCTTTGTGTTAGTGTTCTGACTAATGGCGTGCCAAGTCATGACCTATCAGGTTCTGATCCTAGGACTCAGTGATCTATTTAAACCCCTTCCTGGCCATATACCAGGGCCAGTGATAGTCGTGTTTGGGCTCACTAGCTAGCTTCCTAATTTCTTGGATTCATTTGGATTTGTTTGTGCTTTTGACCTTGGCTTGTCTTTTGACCACTCTCTGTTTCATGTGATTTGTACTGTGAATCCCCTCTGGTATTGGATCTTGGCTTGTCTTTTCACTTCTGTCTGTCTCTCATTTTTGTACTGTCTGCCTGGTTATGACCTAATCTCATATGACTGTTCCTTTGTGTTGTTGTTTTCGTACGTCTCTACACCTTAGTAGTTTAGTCTCTCTACACCTTAGTAGAGTTTCAGTCTTTTTACGTAGGGCTTGAACTGCAAGTAAGAAGGGATGGTGGGCTGGGTTCTAGGTCAGGGCTCACTGTCTGTCTATATCTGCAAGTGTTACTAGATAACTTCATTTTTTTGGAACAAAGACACAACACAACAAAATGTGAAAAAGTGAGTGTCTGAAGACTTTCTGAATGAACTGTAACAATACCTCAGTTTGCATACTGTAAATCTGTAACAATTCAGTAAGGATCTGATGTATGCAATATTTTTTGGGTCCTGGTGATAAAATTGGTTCCAAAAATAAAATAAAAAACTGAAGCAGATTCACAATATGTTACCCATCAGTTTAGCTACTCAAAAGAAAAACATAGAGCAATAAAAAAAATCACACACATACAGACGACTTAAAATATGTTTCTTTATACATGAATAAAGTTCATAAACTGAACATATTTATATATGGCTTTAAATAGGTTATGTAATTTGAACACCCTTTGTTACTAATGTTAAATAAATACAGTAAGGCCTCATTTAGACTTTTACTTGCAATGCTCTTTAGATTTGTAATTTCCCGTGGGTTAGCCTCCAACTACACTGAGACTATCTCAGAGGTAGCGGCCCATTGACTCCCCTGCAGCGAAGACTAGATCCTTGTGTAGGGTTTAAAAAGTGTAAACTAGGGGACTGTCAACATAACTCCTGGTTCAAAAAATCTGAAGAAAAACAGATGCAAATTCACAAAATGTTACGCATCAGTTGAGTTACACAAAAGACAAACATAGAGCAATAAAAATAAATTACACATATACAGACTTGACCTAAAATATATTTCCTTTAATAAAGTTCATATACTGACCATATTTATGTACATCTTTAAATACATTATGTAATTTGAACACCCTTTAGATGTCAGTTAATAATGTTAAATAAAGTAAGGACTCACTCAGACTATTAATCGAAAGGCTGTTTAGATTTGTAATTTCTTTTCAAAAATACACCTAAACTTTAAACTGAAGGAATGAATTTTGTAGCAAACTCATTTTCTCATAAATTTCAGCTCTTTCTATTGGATTAATTGTGCCTCATTTATCAAAACTGTCAACCAATCAGCACTTAAGAGTCATGTATACCTTTTTTGGAAAAACGAAAATTGAGGTCTGATTTGTTGCCATGGGAAACAAGGCTGGTTTGTCTTTTACACAACTTTGATGAATGAAACCTACTTAAAAACCTTTTACAGTATGTGATCAATTAAAACAAACACCAAAAAATACCAGATCAAAACAGATGTTATCTCTGGCTCCAGTTTTTCAGTTTCAAAGGTTACCTATTATGATTACAATTTTTGCATGAATTAAAGCATTTAAGGCAAATACAATAGTAATTTATGATATTAGGGAGAAGTGGGTTTTGTCTTCAGTTTCCAACACCCTGTAGTTCTCTTTCCATCTCTGAAGATTCTCTGTATCTGTATTGAAAAACCTTTCAAAGCACCAAAAACGTAATACTAGACAAGGAGGAGATGGATAAAGGTACTAAAAGCTCAACAAACATGCAGAAAGGAAATATACATTTTAAAGGAGTTAACTGTAAATAAATACAAATATTTCTGGAGTAATGTACACCGTTATTTTAACTATATCAATGAAAACTAAAACATTGCTTTCCAGCGTAATTTTCATTTTTTTTTTCTCAGTTTTTTTTCTTTTAAGCACATTATCTGGAGAACTTGTCTTTTTCCTTTTCTGTAGGCGGGCAGCAGCTTGCTGCATGTGATATTCAAACAGCTGCATCTGAAAATCACAGAGTCAGCTCTTATTAACCCCCTTTACCCCTGCATAGAAAATAGTCCTTCACACAGAGCCTCAGTGATTCAATTAATAAATGGCTCTATATAGCCCCCCCCAAAAAAAAAATAAAAAATCCTCCTGAAATTTATAGAATTTTGCTGCTGACAGTTCCAGCAGCGGTCTTCTTAGTGCTGTCTCAGCAGGCTGTGGCCTGCCCTTCCTCTACATGTTCTTGGGCTGTACAATAGGGTCTGTCTCCTGATTAAGTATATAAGTATATTGCCTGACCCTTCGGTGCTTCACACCTGTGTCTCTGACCCCTATGGGTCAGCCTCCAACTACGCAGAGACTATCTCAAGAGGTAGTGGACTGGTGGCTCCCCTGCAGCGAAGACCAGATCCCTCTATAGGGGTTTAAAGGTGAAAAATAGGGGACTTCCAGGACAAACTGGCAGTTTATAAATATGTAGCCCAAAGTCAAACCAGTTGCTTGGTACAGTGGGTCCATACCTACTGTTCATGACAGTTACACTGATGAAAGAATATGCAGTTTAGCAATTTATTTTTCACAAAGAGCAACTAGATTCTTTGTTTGGATGGATTGTTTTCAGATCAGCTGAAATATCCGGTTACTGCCATTGTTTACTGTTTATAGCAGGAAGTATTTCACTAGCAAATATTATATTAGGAACTGGCAATACCCAAATATCTTAGTAAGTATTCTGGAGTTCTACAGAAAGCTGAAGAATGAGACAACACTAGTTGAATAGTATATTAAGAATGTTTATTCATAGATGCCTGAGTAAATAATACCCCGGGGAAGATTTACTAATCCTTTCTAATTTTAACACAGGGAAACTAAAGTGGTAATGTATTGAAGGCTTTGTGCATAAAAGTGGTGTGTTTTTAGCTGTTTTGTTTGTGGAGTAGGAAATGTGACACATTTAAAAGGCTTTGTTAAATTAGTACTGTGTGTTTCCCCATTGCTAGCACTTTGTGTTTACTAAACGGTCTATTCACGTTTTGTGGGTGGAATTACATTTTTAGCCAGATTTATCACTTGTGACATTTTAAAATGTGGAGCAAGTCCACTCTAGTCCCCTGGTGCTGTAGAAACTGATGTAACCCTTATAATAAATATCACAGACAAAAACTACAGCTCCAAAATTAAAGGGGCTTTCACATCTCGCTGATTTCACAGAATGATAGGACTAAGTGAAAGTCTCAGGTGGCAAGGCTTACAGAAACAGCCAAGTGGACCAGTATTTTTGTAACTTTCATTACAATAAATGGGAGCTATGCAAACAGTGTAGCAGAATAGGCTGCATTGCTTACGTAATTCCCAGAGTTACAGAAGCAGCATAGCTTGTTCTGCTACACTGTTTGCGTATATCCCTTTGACTACAAAGAGAGTTACAGAAACAGCATAGCCCGAACTGCTCAGCTGCTTCTGTAAGCCTGGCTAAGAAAAATAGTATGATTCAAAATCCATCTTCAAGCAATGGTGGCTCTCTGGTAAGCACTTGTTGCTTTGCAGAGCCATAGTCCTGCATTTTAATTTGACATCTGAATGAAGTTTCTATGATCTCCGCATGTTGGTGTATTTTGCCATTGGGTACTCTTCCACCTAGTGGCTTAGCCCTGGCACCTACAGTGGGGAAAAAGTATTTAGTCAGCCACCAATTGTGCAAGTTCTCCCACTTAAAAATATGAGAGAGGCCTGTAATTGACATCATAGGTAGACCTCAACTATGAGAGACAAAATGAGAAAACAAATCCAGAAAATCACATTGTCTGATTTTTAAAAAAAATTATTTGCAAATTATAGTGGAAAATAAGTATTTGGTCACCTACAAACAAGCAAGATTTCTGGCTCTCACAGACCTGTAACTTCTTCTTTAAGAGGTTCCTCTGTCCTCCACTCATTACCTGTAGTAATGGCACCTGTTTGAACTTGTTATCAGTATAAAAGACACCTGTCCACAACCTCAAACAGTCACACTCCAAACTCCACTATGGTGAAGACCAAAGATCTGTCAAAGGACACCAGAAACAAAATTGTAGACCTACACCAAGCTGGGAAGACTGAATCTGCAATAGGCAAGCAGCTTGGTGTGAAGAAATCAACTATGAGAGCAATAATTAGAAAATGGAAGACATACAAGACCACTGATAATCTCTCTCGATCAGGGGCTCCACGTATGATCTCACCCTGTGGGGTCAAAATGATCAGAACTGTGAGCAAAAATCCCAGAACCACACGGGTGGACCTAGTGAATGACCTGCAGAAAGCTTGGACCAACGTAACAAAGGCTACCGTCAGTAACACACTACGCCGCCAGGAACTCAGATCCTGCAGTGCCAGATGTGTCCCCCTGCTTAAGCCAGTACATATCCGGGCCCGTCTGAAGTTTGCTAGAGAGCATTTGGATGTTCCAGAAGAGTATTGGGAGAATGTCATATTGTCAGATGAAACCAAAGTAGAACTGTTTTGTAGAAACACAACTCGTCGTGTTTTGGAGGAGAGTGAATGATGAGTTGTATCCAAAGAACACCATACCTACTGTGAAGCATAGGAGGTGGCAACATCATGCCTTGGGGCTGTTTTTCTGCAAAGGGAACAGGACGACTGATCCGTGTACATGAAAGAATAAATGGGGCCATGTATCATGAGATTTTGAGTGCAAACCTCCTTCCATCAGCAAGGGCAGGGGCGGATTGGTAATGCACCTTAACGGGGAAACTCCCGGTGGGCCGATTGCCTTTTAATAGGCAGGGGGCCGGCAGAGCCCGATCTTCAGCAACCCGCTCCAATACACATCGCTGGCCGCTGGCCCTCCTGCTCTCAGGCATTATCATACACAGTGCATGATAATGACAGCAGAGGCTAGCATTGTGTATTACCACCTGCAATACACATTGCAGGCACTGGCCCTGTTGTGCTGTCATTATCATACAATGTGTATGATAATGACCTCAGTGGCAGGCAGTGTGCGAGAGCCTCAGCAGAACAAAATTACCTCCCCCTCCTGCCCTCACTGTACAGAGCTGCAGCCTTGGAGCTGGGAGCTGTCATGTGATGTGTGCCAGCCAATGACAGCCCTCCTCTCCCGACTCAATTTCCTGCTCTTCAAAGATGGAGACATCGCCCTCCCCCTGCTGTTACCAGGCATGCTGACACTACAGTACCTCCTTCTACTTCATCAGTCTCTCAGCCTGGTCCCTCTGTGTGCCATGTCCTCACCAACTATATTGCAAGACTACCCCTAGTAATAGATATGTACTGGAGTATATATATCTATTACTAAAGGTAGTCCTGCAGTGTATGCATATGTGTATATACAGTATACATACGTATAGATATGTACTGTAGTGTATATAGATATACACATATGTATATATGGTATATGTACTGCAGTACATGTATATGTCATGTGTATATACACATATGTATAGATATGTACTGCAGTGTATGTATATGTTTGTGTGTATATACAGTATACATATGTATAGATATGTACTGTAGTGTTTATATATATACATATATGGTATATGTACTGCAGTGTATGTATATGTCTGTGTATACATACATATGTATAGATGTCTACGGCAGTGTGTGTGTGTGTATATATATATATATATATATTGTAAGGGATCGTATCCTCTCAGGGGGTCGACATCACACAATATCTTCACAACACAGGGATTTTCAGGTCCAACTCAGTTTTATTGGCACCAGCACACCAAAATAAATCATAAAAACAGCACCTGCCCGGCTGGGCTCTGACTAAACATAGTTCAGCTAACTCACCTAAATACATACGCTGTTCACACACAGCTTTTAAGTGCAGCTTCCTCAGCCGTTCAGTCCAGCAGCCTCCTGGCTGTGACTCCAACCGTATCCTTTGGGGGGAGATGGTCCAATAGTCCTCCCGACTATGACCGTGTGACTCTTTTCTCCTAGGGTCACTGGGCCCCCCAAACTTCCAGGCTACACAGAGCCTTGTGGACCCTCAGCCCTCCTGGCTGAGACCACACACACAGAGCCTCCGCAGGCTTCAACCTCTCAGGCCTCCTAAGCCTTTCTCATCTACCCAGACTGACACTGAGGGCTGGGTGATCACAGCAGTAATTACACCGAGGTGGCCTCACCTGTGGTGGAATAGCGATGTGGACTGGAATATCCACCCCCTCCAGACCTCTATGAAGCGTGAGGCCTGTCACTGCCTCACTATATATATACACAGTATATAGAAAGAAAAAGACTGCGGCACTTCCAACTGGTGAAAAAATGTGTAGCCTTTTATTCACCCATGCAACGTTTCAGTCCACTTGCTGGGACTGTTCTCAAGCACGGTCCAAGCAAGTGGACTGAAACGCCGCATGGGTGAATAAAGGACTACACATTTTTTCACCATTTGGAAGTGCTGCGGTCTTTTATTTCTATATACTGTATATATACAGTACAGACCAAAAGTTTGGACACATCTTTTCATTCAAAGAGTTTTCTGTATTTTCATGACTATGAAAATTGTAGATTCACACTGAAGGCATCAAAACTATGAATTAACACATGTGGAATTATATACTTAACAAAAAAGTGTGAAACAACTGAAAATATGTCTTATATTCTAGGTTCTTCAAAGTAGCCACCTTTTGCTTTGATTACTGCTTTGCACACTCTTGGCATTCTCTTGATCAGCTTCAAGAGGTAGTCACCTGAAATTGTATTCCAACAGTCTTGAATGAGTTCCCAGAGATGCTTAGCACTTGTTGGCCCTTTTGCCTTCACTCTGCGGTCCAGCTCACCCCAAACCATCTCGATTGGGCCAGGTCATCTGGCGTAGCACCCCATCACTCTCCTTCTTTGTCAAATAGCCCTTACACAGCCTGGAGGTGTGTTTGGGGTCATTGTCCTGTTGATAAATAAATGATGGTCCAACTAAAGCAAACCGGATGGAATAGCATGCCGCTGCAAGATGCTGTGGTAGCCATGCTGGTTCAGTATGCCTTCAATTTTGAATAAATCCCCAACAGTGTCACCAGCAAAGCACCCCCACACCATCACACCTCCTCCTTCATGCTTCACGGTGGGAACCAGGCCTGTAAGAGTCCATCCGTTCATCTTTTCTGCATCGCACAAAGACATGGTGGTTGGAACCAAAGATCTCAAATTTGGACTCATCAGACCAAAGCACAGATTTCCTTTGGTCTAATGTCCATTCCTTGTGTTTTTTAGCCCAAACAAGTCTCTTCTGCTTGTTGCCTGTCCTTAGCAGTGATTTTCTAGCAGCTATTTTACCATGAAGGCCTGCTGCACACAGTCTCCTCTTAACAGTTGTTGTAGAGATGTGTCTGCTGCTAGAACTCTGTGTGGCATTGACCTGGTCTCTAATATGAGCTGCTGTTAACCTGCGATTTCTGAGGCTAGTGACTCGGATGATCTTATCCTCCGCAGCAGAGGTGACTCTTGGTCTTCCTTTCCTGGGGCGGTCCTCATGTGAGCCAGTTTCTTTGTAGCGCTTGATGGTTTTTGCGACTGCACTTGGGGACACTTTCAAAGTTTTCCCAATTTTTCCGACTGACTGACCTTCATTTCTTAAAGTAATGATGGCCACTCGTTTTTCTTTACTTAGCTGCTTTTTTCTTGCCATAATACAAATTTTAGCAGTCTAGTCAGTAGGACTATCAGCTGTGTATCGACCTGACTTCTGCCCAACACAACTCATGGTCCCAACCCCATTTATAAGGCAAGAAATCCCACTTATTAAACCTGACAGGGCACACCTGTGAAGTGAAAATCATTTCAGGTGACTACCTCTTGAAGCTGATCAAGAGAATGCCAAGAGTGTGCAAAGCAGTAATCAAAGCAAAAGGTGGCTACTTTAAAGAACCTAGAATATAAGACATATTTTCAGTTGTTTCACACTTTTTTGTTAAGTATATAATTCCACATGTGTTAATTCATAGTTTTGATGCCTTCAGTGTGAATCTACAATTTTCATAGTCATGAAAATACAGAAAACTCTTTGAATGATAAGGTGTGTCCAAACTTTTGGTCTGTACTGTATATATATTTATATATATATATATATATGTCTATCTATCTATTGGGTTAGTCCAGCAGTGTGTGTATGGACATATACATGTATATATGTTCCGTCAATGAAACAAATGCAGTTTTCAAAAGGACAGTATCTGGATCCATAAACATAAAAAAAAGTAAAAAAAATCAAAAAACAAAATATGTTAAATATAAAAATACAAAGTCAAGTAAAATCTAAGGGCTCATGCACACAAACGTATTTTCGTTTTGTGTCCTGTTTTTTTTTTTTGCACCCTGTATGTGGAACCATTCACTTCAATGGGGCCACAAAAACAAAACAAAACTGAAATTACTCCATGTGCATTCCATGTCCGTATGTCCACAAGGGCTTTCTGCAAAAAAATAGAACATGTCCTATCTTTGTCTGCACTACGGACAAGGATAGGACTGTGCAATTAGGGCCCGGATGATCCATTCCGCAAAATGTGGAATGCACTCGGCTGGTATCCATGTTTTGCGGATCCGTCAGTGAGCTGAGTTAACATTACCTTTTTTTTTTTCCATTCTTCTGATGCAGTACTTTTTTTCTAAAATAATGGATCTCAGGCAGAAATGGATCAAATGAATGCCAAATTTGCATAACTGATGTTCAGGATCTGTTTTATTTTTGTAGGATCCATTTATTTATTTTTTTTTATTTTTCTGTTCGTTTGATGGATCAGAAGAACAAAAAATAAACGATGATCTCATCTCAGCCTAATATGGGTTCTGTTTAAGAATTTAGCATGAAAGTCTTGTACTCAGTAATATACAAGGATGTATTTGTAGCTGGCCTAACAGTTTGCTGACCTCGTCTACTTGATTTGGCCACGCCCTCTGCCAGTTTGGCTCCACCTTCAACATGGGGCCACTTTTACCTTTTTTCCAGGGCCACTTTGAGTTCCCAATCTGCCCCTGAGCAAGGGCATTGAAGATGAAATGTGGCTGGGTCTTTCAGCATGACAATGATCCAAAGCACACCTCCAGGGCAATGAAGGAGTGGCTTCGTAAGAAGCATTTCAAGGTCCTAGAGTGGCCTAGCCAGTCTCCAGATCTCAACCCCATAGAAAACCTTTGGAGGGAGTTGAAAGTCCGTGTTGCCCAACGACAGCTTCAAAACATCACTGCTCTAGAGAAGGAATGGGCCAACATACCAGCAACAGTGTGTGCCAACCTTGTGAAGACTTACAAAAAATGTTTGACCTCTGTCATTGCCAACAGAAGATATATAACAAGGTATTGAGATTAACTTTTTTATTGACCAAATACTTATTTTCCACCATAATTTGCAAATAAATTCTTTAAAAATCAGACAATGTGATTTTCTGGATTTGTTTTCTCATTTTTTCTCTCATAGTTGAGGTCTACTTATTATGTCAATTACAGGCCTCTATCATCTTTTTAAGTGGGGGAACTTGCACAATTGGTGGCTGACTAAATCATTTTTTCCCCACTGTACCTGCTTCTAATAAAAACTCTGACATAGCATCTTCACCCTCTGTTGCAGGAAACTTGATCCAAAATGCCAAAGAAACGAAAACCTTGGACAAAATCTACTGTATTTTTGTTCCCCACAAGACTCAGACTGCTCCTAGGATGGCACCAGACCATGGTCCCTGCTGAGTTCTTTAATCTCTGATCTTCAGCCTGATCTCCATGCCAGTTGCACAAACCACATAGATGTAGTTCAGACTCTACTGTGTCCCAAATTAAGATTCATGAAATCAACACCAACCAAGAAGAGCCTTCTCCTCATACTGTGTGAGTGGAAACTTGGTAAGCTTTATTAGAAACCCATTATCCTTCTCGTTCCTGGAGCACAGTGTCATCTCCTCCAGCAACTGTATACACTAGCAGTTTGGCTAAACAGCACCCTAAGCTGCAAGGCCATGATGTTATCTCAAAACATAGTAAGGCTACTTTCACACTGGCGGCAGGCCTGATCCGGCAGGTGAAGGGTGCTGCCGGATCAGGCCTGCCGCAGTGACATGTGTGGAGCCGGAACCGCGCTCCGGCCCCGCACATGTCACACAGTACATACATACACATAAACATACACACACATATAGACAAACAAACACACATACATACTTACATGCTCCCGGCAGGTCTTCGGAGCGTCGGAGGGACAGGACGGCTCGCACAGGTGACGATTCCCCACAGCGCCCTCTGCTGGGCGCCTGGTGGAATCGTCATCTGTGCGTGCCGTCCTGTCCCTCCGACGCTCTGAAGACCTGCCGGGGAGCATGTAAGTATGTATGTGTATTTGTATGTCTATATGTGTGTGTATGTTTATGTTTATGTTTATGTGTATGTCTATGTCTGTATGTGTCTATGTGTAGCCGGATCCGTAATGAACTCCATTGAAAGTCAATGGAGGGCGGATCCGGTTACCATTATGGTCACACCAGACGGATCCACCCCCATTGACTTGCATTGGGGGTCATTCCGGATCCGTCTTGGTGCGGATGCCTGGACCGGAGAGAAACCGCAGCATGCTGCGGTTTGTTCTCCGGTCTGAAGACGGAACGGAATGCTTTCAGGAGCATTCCGTTGTCTTCAGTTCAGTTTTGTCCCCATTGACAATGAATGGAGACAAAACTGAAGCGTTTTATTCCGGTATTGAGCCCCTATGACGGAACTCAATACCGGAATTTTAAAACGCTAGTGTGAAAGTAGCCTAAGTACACTGCCCACATCTACTTCATCAAAGAGCTCTTAATTACATTGTCTAGAAAGCAAAGGTAATTGCCTGATCCACACAAACAATTTTTTTTAATTGGGAGCACCAGCAGTACAGTGTGGATGTGACTACAGCAGCAGCACAGCATGGAACAGACAAGGCAGTAGATGTGTGTGTGATTGTTTAGGGGTAGTAGTAGTGGTGACTGTGTAGCAATAATGGTAATACTACTTATCGCAGCAGCATAATGACAGCTGTGGAAGCAGTTGCAGCCATAGGGTACAGAACATGATAGTAGGCAGGCAGACAGCGGCAGTGCCATTATACCAGCAGTAGCAGCTATATGGTATGTAATATAATGGTAGCTACGCAGACAGTGGCAGCGGCATGGTGTCGGCAGCAGCAGCAAAAGCAGATCTATTCACTATCCACAGCCAGAAGAGTGTAAAAATCCTCCTAGATCCATGCCTCGCTCAGTTTAATAAAAGTAATGTTTTGTACACTGGAGGAGGACAGCTTGGTCTGTTTGGGTGTCACAACAATCCCTGCAGCACTGAAACCCCTCTCTGAGATCAGAGAAAGCATACTGAGCCAATTCGGGCCACTCCTCCAGTCTACCTAGCCAGAAGTCCATGGAGTCAGGGAACCCAATATGCGAAAGGCTAGAGTCCAAGTAGGACTGATGCTGGCTGTTGAGGCGGTAAGTCTCCATTTGCTGATTTGCCTCAGCCTGGTATGAAACATGAAAAAAATGCTCCATCATGTAGATGAGTCTGAACTGGGTGTTACTGCTGCGTTTTCTGCTGTTTGCTGTAGCCAAGATTGCCAGGGGTGGTGACTCTGCAGAGGGTGGAGAGGAGCCTCAGATATGGCAAGCTGTGACAAGCTGCGTACATAGTGTTCCCTGGTAATAAAGTAATTAGGCTTCCTTTTTGGCAACAGGAAAATAATCACCCATTATGTTTTGATATGGTCTAAAAGCATGGCTATCCATTAATCAATGGATTGCTTCATGTAAATGATACAGCATACAGCTTACCATTCTGGCCAGAGTACCTGAAGAACCAGTTCTTTCTTGCTCCGCCTCTCACTGAGATTATTGGCCATCATTATCCTCCTGCTCCTGCTCCCACCATCGACTCCTTTCTACATGTGGGTTCCCAATGGCTGCAGAGCTCCAGCAAAATGCGTAAGCTGTTCTTCCACCATTATTTCTTGCAGTGGGATGACATTGTTTATCCCACAGTTGTCCTTATTGAAAAATTTAGTGGTATCTTTGATGGGTTTCAGTACACGACAAGCGTCTCTGATGAGCTGCCACTGCCTGAGCTCAAAACAATATTTGCTCCCTGATGAGGGGTCTAGTGTATGACAATTCAATCATATCTTTAAGCTGCTTATACAGATGCTCTAGCATATGAAAAGGTGGGATTCCAGTGAGTTGGAACGTTTCAGATCAAAAGGTGTAATGGCAGACTGTTCTGTCACTGCAAGTCCAGGAGTTAGTTCCTTGCCACATATGAATGTCTGAAATGCAAGGACAGTCATTTGGCACCCTCTGCAAGCGAATGTACTTTTTCAAAAAGCGTTGAACAACTAGATTTACAGTATCTGATGCATTATGAAGGGTGAATGAGTTATTTCCCCCAAATGCAGCGCAGCTACTATAATTCCTGCCATTGTCGCTGAATTTTTTTAAAAAAATTTTTGTTTGCTGCCTCAGGCACTGTAGCAAGTGATCAGCTGTGCAGCTACTTTTGCCCAGGCCAATCAGCTCTAACATGGCATGGCAACACTTTCCTTTATACATATGATAGGAGGGAAGGGAATTGGGAGAAACCAGGCCAACACAAAAGTGGAGGTGTCATTAGGACCTGGTCTTGTTCCTGCAGTGCTGCCAAGCAAAATATTGACCCTGTGGCCTTGAAAGACATATACTGTATCTGACCGTAAATTCTGCTCCAGGTGTCCACTTTACTGCACAGGGGGATAATTGAAATTTTAAATAATTGTTTTGAGAAAAAAATGGATAGCTCTGCAAAAAATAAATATCATACAGCAGGATGAAATTTTAGTGGCGGTGCACAACTGCGCCATCATTACCACATCTAAGTGGTATGACAACTGCACTGGCATCAACTTGGCCAAGTGGGAGTTCAGCTTGCACACACGCTAATTGCTGATCAAGAATACTTTTCTAGTGAACACACATTAAATAATGGATGTCTCATGGAGAGGACAAGGAGGAGGAGTAGAAAAAGGAGCTAATGATGATAACACGGATACTGTACTGCTTGGGGAAGCAGGCTGGTTGCCTCAAAAAAGACTAGGAGAAGAAGGACAGACTAATAATCTGGTGATGCTGCCTAATGTGCTGAAAAAGAGCCATTGTACCTATGTGTTTGAATGCCCATGGTTTATTTTAATCCTGCAGGTCTTGTACACGGCTGTGGTTTTGTGTGCCAGCCTTGTGGAGAAAAAAAGCAATATTGGAGTTCCTCACACAGAGTTAGAGGCGGCTGAGCTTAGCCTAGGTCAGCCATGTTTTGAGACTACACCCACAGTATCAGCAGCTTCACCAGTTCCCCAGCTGACCACAATAAAAGCAGATCTAGCCATGCAAATTTACTACTACTACTAGTACTACTACTGGCCCTATGGCTGGTGCTGCCACTGCTGCTACTAAACACATTCTGACTCAAGATCACGAGGCCTAAGTCTTTCATTTTGCACTCTTCCATTTTACAGCCATTTAATTATGAGGTCTATATATGAAAAGTCATGGGTTTGGTACACAGATTATTAAACAGAACTAGTAAAATTGCAAGTGTTTTTTCTATAATTTAAAGACAAAGATACAATTAAATTTCTCAAATCCCTTCCCTTCCACAAACACACTGAACACTGGTATTGATAATTTTCAATGGTATTAATGCAATTTTTGCAGTGAAAAATGTTTGAACTAGTTTTCATTATCATGGTTCAATTTTGGTTTACATATGACTTTTTTAATTTCATTTCATTTTTCAGAAGCATGATAAAATTCTGCTATTGCTTTTTGGGCACACGTTGCACTATGTTGGAAAAATAACTTGTTAACTTTATTGTGCTCGTCAGTAAAATTAAGATACCAATTTTATACAGGTGTATATAAAACCTGACAGGGTATATCTTGTCATATTTTTATAAATCAGATTATTACAGACACAACAATACCAAATAAGTATTTTATTTTTTTCAGTTTTACACAATAAAAAACATTTTTGTTGCACCATTTGTTTAAATATTCTGGTGATGGTTTCTTGTGGGATGAGGTGATATTGTCATTGGTACCATTTTGTGGTACATACTGTATGACTACTTGATTGTTAGTTATTATGTTTTAGGGAGGCGAAGTAACAAAATAATGGTTGTTCTGGCATAGCTTTTAGTTTTTTTTAATGTCATTTAGAGATGAGCGAATACTAAAATGCTTGTGTGCTTGATACTCGAGTTGAACATTTCTGGAGGTTCGGGTGTTCGATCCAAATAATGAACCCTATTAAAGTCAATGGGAGATCAGAGCATTTTTGCAGGAGACCAAAGTTCTTCACAGGCAAGGTTGCCTAAACACCTGAAAACCTCAGAAAGTGATGGAAACACCACGGAAATGGATAGGGAACACCAGGGGCAGCATGCATGGAGCAGGCAGATACAGTGCAAGGAGCGACAGGACCTTCAGTGATGGCATGGTCACATGTGCAGGGGGAGGCACTGGGCAGGGACTGTGCAATACATATCATTCGTCCCCCTAATCCCCACTGCTGCAGGACTGATCCTGACACCAAGTGTCACAACTACATACACACACCAATACCAAACCAGGGTAATGATCTGTCATTCAGGACTCTGGGAAAGCTGGGTGGGGTTTCACCATTTTAAATCTGGCTGTATATTTGCCATTCAGATACTTGTGAAAGCAGAGTGACAACTTGATTTACAAGAATGACAAGATATGTATAACCCAGCTTTCCCAGGTTCAGAATGACAAATATCTATTCATTCCAGGAAGACCCAGATTTCCCAGGGATGTGAATTCAAGACAGTGAAACCATTACCACTTTCAAGCATAGAGAAGCTTTCACCCAACTTTCTGAGATTTCTGAATGACAACTTGTTGATCAGGACTCTAAGAAAGCTGGGTAATGATGATCTAATAGAAGTTAATAGTCATGTGTGTCAGGATTTATCACTTATGTTTAGAACAAGTCATATTTTCCAGCATCATACATGGGAAAGCTGGGTGACAGGATGTGAATGGCTGCTGTAAGGTGGCGGAAACTGGTAGCAGACTGACCCAGTGATCAGTGCTGACATGCTGAGGTCTGGTCACCTGCACCTGGATCAGTCCAGTACCACAGTAGTTGGGCCTCAGAAAGAAGTTTTTTTGGAGAGACAGTAGGTGCAGCAGAGGAGGAGGAGGAGTAAAATTTTCAAAAGCCAGTAGTACTTGGACCTCAGGCAGAAATTTTTGAAGAGAGACAGTAGGCGAACCACAGGAAAACTTCAATTTTTAACAGCAACTAAAATGGCCTCACAATGAAGTTTTTGGAGAGAGACAGTAGGCGAACCACAGGAAAAAATTCAATTTTCAACAGCCAATAAAATGGCCTCAGGATGAAGTTTTTGTAGAGATACAGTAGGCGAGCAACAGGCCTTTTGTGTGTGGAGAGCCTGCTGGCCTTCCGTAAAGATTGTGTGTAGAAAGCCTGTTGGCCTTCCGTAAAGATTGTGTGTAGAGAACCTGTTGGCCTTCCGTAAAGATTGTGTGTAGAGAGCCTGTTGGCCTTCCGTAAACATTGTGTGTAGAGAGCCTGTTGGCCTTCCGTAAACATTGTGTGTAGAGAGCCTGTTGGCCTTCCGTAAACATTGTGTGTAGAGAACCTGTTGGCCTTCCGTAAACATTGTGTGTAGAGAGCCTGTTGGCCTTCCGTAAACATTGTGTGTAGAGAACCCGTTGGCCTTCCGTAAACATTGTGTGTAGAGAGCCTGTTGGCCTTCCGTAAACATAGTGTGTAGAGAGAGCCTGTTGGCCTTCCGTAAAGATTGTGTGTAGAGAGCCTGTTGTCCTTCCGTAAAGATTGTGTGTAGAGAGCCTGTTGGCCCTCCGTAAAAATTGTTGCGTCAGCAACTGTGATTGAGGAGGAGGATGAAGAGGAGGAGGATACAAGGGCTCTTAGGGACTTCAGCTGCTATCCTGCGGTGGGGAAGAGAAGTGGGGGGATATCCACGACTTGTTCATCTTGATGAACGTCAGCCTGTCGACAGGCGAGTCCGTTTGTCGGTGATTATCCCTCCAGTAGCACTAAAAACCCTTTCCGACAGTACACTAGCGGCAGGGCAGGCCAGCACCTCCAAGGCGTATTGCGCCAGTTCAGGCCATTTGTCCAGCTTGGACAGCCAATAATTGTATGGCGCGGAGTGATCACTCAGGACGCTGGTCTGGTTTGTGACATACTCCCTCACCATCTTGCGATACAGTCCCTCCCTACTCTGCCTAACCCGTGAACAGGTGGTACAGTCTGGCTGGGGTGACAAAAAATTGGCAAAGGCCTTACCCAGTTTACCCCTTCCCTTGCTTGACACTCTGCCTTTTTCCCTCCTCTCCCCTATTACTTGGCCCACTGCAGTCCGTCCCCTGTCGCTAGTGGTGTCAGATGGAAATGCTTGTAGCATTTTTTGCACCAGGTCCTTGTGGTATGAATTGACCCTTGTATTCCTTTCCTCCACAGGAATTAGAGTGGAGAAATTGTCCTTACACCGTGGGTCTAGGAGGGTGTACACCCAGTAATTATTGGTGGCCAGAATGGTCTTCACGCAAGGATTGTGAGAAAGGCAGCCTAACATAAAGTCAGCCATGTGAGGTACAGTCCCACAGCGCAACACTTCCCTCTCCTCCATCTCCTCCTCTACCTCCACCTCCAATTCCTCCTCCTCAGCCCATACCCGCTGAACTGCTGTGATCAAATCACCCCCTGCAGTGTGGCCTAGAGTCTACCCCTCCTCTACCTCCTCCTCCAATTCGCGCTGCAAAACTGATCTGAGGGTGGTCTGGCTGTCAAAGAACGCACTGTCTTCCCCCATCTCCTGTGACATGCCTAAAGCCTCTGATCTTAAGTTCTTTAAGGAGTTTTGGATGAGACACAGCAGTGGGATGGTAACATAGTAACATAGTAACATAGTTTACAAGGCCGAAAAAAGACATCTGTCCATCCAGTTCGGCCTGTTTTCCTATAAGTTGATCCAGAGGAAGGCAAAAAAACCCTGTGAGGTAGAAGCCAGTTTTCCCCACTTTAGGGAAAAAAATTCCTTCCCGACTCCAATCAGGCAATCAGAATTACTCCCTGGATCAACGACCCCTCTCTAGTAACTATAACCTGTAATATTATTACCCTCCAAAAATACATCCAGGCCTCTCTTGAACTCTTTTAGTGAACTTACCATCACCACCTCCTCAGGCAGAGAGTTCCATAGTCTCACTGCTCTTACCGTAAAGAATCCTCTTCTATGTTTGTGTACAAACCTTCTTTCCTCCAGACGCAGAGGATGGCCCCTCGTCACAGTCACAGTCCTGGGGATAAATAGATCGTGGGAGAGATCTCTGTACTGACCTCTGATATATTTATACATAGTTATTAGATCTCCCCTCAGTCGTCTTTTTCTAAAGTGAATAAGCCTAATTTTGATAATCTTTCTGGGTACTGTAGTCCACCCATTCCAGTTATTACTTTAGTTGCCCTCCTCTGAACCCTCTCCAGCTCTGCTATGTCTGCCTTGTTCACAGGAGCCCAGAACTGTACACAGTACTCCATGTGTGGTCTGACTAGTGATTTGTAAAGTGGCAGGACTATGTTCTCATCACGGGCATCTATGCCTCTTTTGATGCAACCCATTATCTTATTGGCCTTGGCAGCAGCTGTCTGACACTGGTTTCTGCAGCTTAGATTTCTGTTCACTAAAATTCCTAGGTCCTTTTCTATGTCAGAGTTACCCAATATTTTACCATTCAGTATGTACTGGTGACTTGCATTATTCCTTCCCATATGCATAACTTTACATTTGTCAGTGTTAAACCTCATCTGCCACTTCTCTGCCCAAGCCTCCAGTCTATCCAGATCCATCTGTAGCAGTGTACTGTCCTCTTCTGTGTTAATTACTTTACACAGTTTAGTGTCATCTGCAAAAATTGATATTTTACTGTGCAAGCCTTCTACAAGATCATTAATAAATATATTGAAGAGAATAGGGCCCAATACTGACCCCTGTGGTACCCCACTAGTTACAGTGACCCAATCTGAGTATGTACCATTAATAACCACCCTCTGTTTTCTATCACTGAGCCAGTTACTAACCCACATACAGACATTTTCTCCCAGGCCAAGCATTCTCATCTTATATACTAACCTTTTATGTGGTACAGTGTCAAATGCTTTGGAGAAGTCCAGATATACGACATCCATTGATTCGCTGCGGTCCAGTCTAGAACTTACCTCCTCATAGAAACTGATTAAATTGGTTTGACATGACCGATCCCTCATGAAGCCATGCTGATATGGAGTAATTTGCTTATTTTCATTGAGGTACTCCAAGATAGCATCTCTTAGAAAACCCTCAAACAGTTTACCCACGACAGATGTTAAACTTACCGGCCTATAGTTCCGGGGCTCTGTTTTTGGACCCTTTTTGAATATTGGCACCACATTTGCTATGCGCCAATCCTGTGGAACACTCCCTGTCAGTATAGAGTCCTTAAATATCAGAAATAAGGGTCTGGCGATGACATTACTTAATTCTCTTAGGATACGGGGGTGTATGCCATCCGGTCCTGGCGATTTGTCTATTTTAATCTTTTTAAGACGCAGCTCTACTTCTTCCTGGGTCAGACAGGGCACTTTTAATGGGGAATTTACTTTTATATTCTGCATTTCATCTGACAGTTTATTTTCCTCAGTGAATACAGTGGAGAAAAAGATATTTAGTAGCTTTGCTTTCTCCTCATCGCTCTCTGCAACTCCCCCCTCATTACTCTGTAAGGGGCCGACACCTTCAGGTTTATACTTTTTACCATTTATATAATTAAAGAACATTTTAGGGTTAGTTTTACTTTCTTTGGCGATTAATCTCTCGGTCTCTAGTTTGGCTGTTTTTATTTGTCTTTTACATATTCTATTTTTTTCCTTGTAGTTTTTCAATGCTTCCTCGCTCCCCTCCTGTTTTAGTGATTTAAATGCTTTCTGTTTGTCATTTATTGCTTTCTTTACAGTTCTGTTTATCCACATTGGTTTTTTCTTGTTCCTTAACCTTTTATTCCCATAAGGTATGTACCTCTCACAATTAGATATTAGGATGCTTTTAAAAATATCCCATTTTGTGGCTGTATGGTGACGCTGATGATGTCCGCATCGCCGCTAACCATATGTGTTGCCTCCTCAAAGGGGCCTAAGACCTGGCAGATGCCAGCCATCCATGTCTACTCCTCATTATACACCTGAGGAAGCTGACTGGCATGACTACCAACTCTGTGGGATGATGTCAGCTGGCAGTCTACTATTGCCCTGCACTGCTGGTACACCCTGGCTATCATATGCAACGTTGAATTCCAACGTGAATTCACATAGCAGCCGGTGAGCAGTAAGTTGTAACCGCTGTTGCACTGTCCTGAGGGTGGCAGCATCTGTGGTGGACTTCCTAAAATGTGCACAGATGCGGCGCACCTTGGTGAGCAACTCAGCAAGCTCGGTTAGGTCTTAAGAAACCGGTGGACCACTATGTTTAGTACGTGGGGCATGCATGGCACGTGTGTGAGTCCACCAAGTTTCAGAGCCGCCACCAGGTTATGCCCACTGTCACAAACAACCAGGCCTGGTTGCAGGTTCTGCGGCGCTAGACACACAGTGGTCTCCCCCCTGATGCCCTCTAACAGCTCTTGAGCCATGTGCCTCTTGTCGCCCAAGCTAAGCAGTTTCAGCAAGGCCCGCTGACGCTTCCCCACCGCAGTGGTGCTGCGCATTGAGTTGCTGACACTAGGCGATGTGGCCATCAATACTCTTTTGGAGGAGGAGGAGGAGGGGAAGGTGAAGTGGGGGGGGGTTTGGAGGAAGAGGCGTGATGTGCCGGTGAAACAGACACCGAAGTTGGTCCTGCAATTCTGGGTGTGGGTAGCACATGAGCAGGCTCACGGTCAGACTCGGTCCCAGCCTCCACCAGGTTCACCCAATGTGCCGTGAGGGAGATGTTGTGTCCCTGCCCACCGGTACTTGTCCACGTGTCTGTGGTTAGGTGGACCTTCCCACAAACCGCATTGCTGAGGGCACGGATGATGTTATCCGACACGTGACAGTGTAGGGCGGGGACGGCACAGCGGGAAAAATAGTGTCGGCTGGGGACCAAGTAACGGGGGCTGCCACCTCTATGAGGTTGCAGAAAGCTTTCGTTTCCACAAGCCTATACGGCAACATCTCCAGGCTCAGCAGTTTACTGATCTGCACGTTTAAGGCTTGTGCATGGGGGTGGGCGGCTGTGTACTTGCGCTTGCCCTCAAAGGTCTGGTGTAGTGACAATTGAACACTGCGCTGGGACACA
>ONZH01015156.1:0-24689 GCA_900303285.1 Rhinella marina
AAATGTGGCTTTTAGGGTTTGAATACACTTTATTATCATTTACCCCTTCCTCTTCTCGTCCTTTCCTCCATTATATTAAAACTGCTTATTCGGCTGCCCTCGAAGTTCACCAGCAGGCCCGAACCATAATGTTTTAGACGGTCAGCCACCAGCAGGCCCTCAACCATAATGTTTTAGATATTCAGCTCAGCAGCAGCATGCCACCCATAATTTTTTAGTCGGTCAGCTCAGCAGCAGCACGTCACCCCCTATTGTTTTTAGTTTCAGCAGCAGGCCATCAATCCAAATTTTTCAAGGGTGTGTCTGATGCCCTCCTTTATGTGTAATAAAGGTGTATTGGATTACCTTTTCCTTGTAATTTTGGCAGCCCTTTCCCTTGTGCATAGGCTTATGAGTGTAGGAGTCCCATGACATGAACAATTGTACCACTATGGTCTCTTCATTTTGCTGCCACCTTACCAGTCTGTTTCTCCTCATGCTGCTGCCAACATACCACTCTGTCACTGGGCCACTCTTGGTCTCCTCATGATCCTGCCACCTGACAATTGTGGTCTCTATATGCTGATTCCACCTCACCACTCTGTGGTCTCCTAATGCTTCTGCCTTTTGAACACTCTGTGGTTCCACATGATGCTGCCCCTCAACACTCTGTGGTCTCCCCATGCTGCTGGCACCTCATCACTCTGTGGTCTCCTCATTCTGCTGCCACCTTACCAATCTGTGTTCTTCTCAAGCTGCTGCCAACTTACCACTCTGTGGTCTCCTCATGCTTCTGCCAACTTACCCCCTTCTGTGGTCTCCTCATGCTGCTGCCACCTTACAACTCTTTAACTGGGCCACTTTGTGATCACCTCAGGCTGCTGCCACCTCACCTCTCTGTGGTCTCCGCAATGCTGCCCACCTCACCACTCTGTGGTCTCCGCATGCTGCTGGCACCTCACACTCTGTGGTCTCCTCATGCTGCTGACACATCACCACTCTGTCACTAGGCCACTATCAGGCCTGTTCCCACCCTCCCAACTCTATGACATGGTCGCCATTATCCCTTTTTGGCCTTGTTGACATCACCATTTATTTATTAACTATTATATATATATATATATATATATATATATATATATATATATATATCTTTGGAGCAGCCATAAAAGCCTGTATCACATGGTCCCTATTTTGCACTAGGATATGCTCATGCTTGGTAGCCAAAAGCAGGAGTACAAAATACAGAATACATGCAAATATTCCATTCATATATCATCTCTGTTTTGGAACCACCACTGTATTTTCTTTGGCCTTAGCAATACTGATGAACTACTGACCAATTGCTGACCAAGTAAAGGTGGATGCTCAACAGATAGATTTGGGGGTTATTTTCTGACTAGAGATGAGCGAATATTAAATGCTCATGTGCTCGGTACCCGGTACGAACTTTTCCAAAAGTTCATATATTCGTACCGAATAGCGAACCCTATTGAAGTCAATGGGAGATACAAGCATTTTTGCAGGGGAACCACGTTTGTCGCAGGCAAGGTTGCCCTAAACACCTAAAACCTCTGAAAGTGATGGAAACACCACATAAATGGATAGGAAACCAGGGGCAGCATGCATGGAGCAGGCAGAGACAGCGCAAAGAGCGACAGACCTTCTCCGAGAAAGCGTACGCTATTGCTACGTATAATTTACTCTATACGCTGTTGCGTATGAATTCAAGACAGTGAAACCATTACCACTTGCAAGCTGTAGTATAGTCTTTAAAAAGACTTCTGGGTCACAAATGCAGTTCCCTGCCTAATAGAAACAAATATTCTCCTATTTCGTATGTTTTCACTATCCCTATCACACGCACACTCTTTCCCTCTCCTAAAACCACAAGGTGTGTGATCCAAGCCCAGGGTGTACGCATATACAGTATATATATTCGTACGTCACCTGATGCAGGCAGCCAATCACTCCTAGACATGTAGAAAAGGTAGTAGGTCATGGCAGGAGGTCCCCCAGGCTTCCCTGCATGTTTATTGGCTAAGAAATAGGCGCTAAACATGCAGGGAGGAGTTTAAAAAAAACACACGAATTTCACACGCTACTCGGCCAAGTAACGAATACTTATGAGTACACAAATGTCCGTGAGGATAACAAATCTTTACGAATATATTCGCTCATCTCTAGTTCTGACGGATCAGAGGAAGAGCAAAATAATCAGTGATGTCAACACAAACTTACTGTTGACATCCACACCACTCTGTTGGGGATGGGGGGGAGGGGATCTACTTGTATAAGTGTTTAATAGGACAGCTTAGAAATCTATGTGAAATCAGTGAATCAGTGTAAAAGGAGTGTGCCCTTTCACGCTATAGTAGGATCTTAGGTCTCTGCATGGTTCTTCATAACTGACACTAACATTGACCTGTAAGGTTGAGTTCACACTTGAATTATTTGGTCAGCTTTGGCCCTATAACTGACCAAATAAGTGAAGTGTAAAAGTGATTCGAAGAGAGACACCTGTCATCTGTACAGGCTCTCTGCAGCCAGGAAATAGCAGTTTTTTAACATGATTTGTCATGAATAGATTCAGATTGAATCAAATTTTGGGGGAAAATTGTGTACAGATGAAACTGTGCGTTTTTGTTATTGGGTGTACTACAACTCCCATTCTGCGCCAAACTAAAGATTATTATCTTTATCTTTAAGATTATTGCATTGAAAAGAGGTTAGTCCCTGAGAGTAAATTCCTCTTGAGGGCTCAAGGAACTCCAATCCAATGATGGACATTGTGATAAAAATCTCAGGGTAAGCTGCCTTATTCACAAGAGTGCTTTCTTACTGAACAATAAAGAAAGTGGACAGTGCTGTACATGAAAATTACCTGAGGATATCCATAGAGTCTAGTTATCTCGTATATGGACAGACTGGAGGAGGACATCAAGTGTCCGATAAAAGCCACCACTTTGTTCTTCTCATCACAGCTGTAGTTGGGGACGGCTTCTTCTCGTCCTGACAGTATACTCAGTACACTCTGTACAGCTTTATGTTCTACCACACCGGAGTCATAGATCTTGTATCCCAGAGTGATATTAGGTAAGAGGTCAGATCTTCTGTTTATTTCTTCTATGGCGAACATGAAGACCAGGAGATGTCTCACTAAATGTAGAGATTTCCTAAAAAGGATTTACACATCTGAATTTACAAATGACAACTGTATGATAAATATAATAATTACTGAATCAATAAAGCAGATTAGGAACTTCAGAGAATAACTTCATGGCTTTTTTTAGCAATAGCAGAGTCACAGCAGGATGATGTTGATGTCCTTTCTGAATCTGACACTGTGACTTTGAGCCAGGGGTCACAGCTAGAGATGAGAACATTTTTTCAAAAATTTGATTAGGTCGCTTCGCCATACTATTCAAAACGATTCGATCCAATTTAATTTGTGGCGAATCATGTTAAAAATGGCTACTTCCGGCCTGCAGAGAGCCTGTATAGTGGTGTAGAACACTGTGCCTTGCAGTAACACGCATAGGGAGTCTTCTGTGGTAGTGAAAGAGTACTGTGAGTCAGTATGACACCCAGATTACAGGCGTCGCTCTTATAATCACTGCACACTTAACGTATTTGGGCAGTTATGGGGCCAAAACTGACCAAATAACTCAAGTGTGAACTCAGCCTTACAGGTCAATGTTAGCGCCAGCTATAAAGAACCGTGCAGAGGCCCAAGATCCTACTATAGCGTGAAAGAGCGCACTCGTTTTACACCAATTCACTGATTCCACATAGACTTCTATAGAACCGGTTCTATTAAATGCTTATACAAGTAGAGCCACACCAACCCCCTCCCCCCCTTTCCCGACAGAGTGGAGTGGGTGTCAGAAGTTTTCTGTATTTTTTCCCTACCTCTGATCCGTCAGAACAATAACCCCCAAAAATACTGGATACTGTCTGTGGAGCATCCACCTTCACTCGGTCAGCATTTGGTCAGTAATCCTTCAGTATTGCTAACACAAAAAAAAACAGGAGAGGATCTAAAACAGAGATGACACGTGAATGGAATATTTGCATGTCTTCTGTGTTTTGTACCCACTCCTGCTTTTAGCTCAAATCATAAGCCAATTCTGAAGGGACCATGTCATACAGGCCTCACAGCTGCTAAAAAGAAAGGATCCGTTCTGCTTCTCATTTTCCCTTTCTTCTAACAAATCAGAAGAAGGGTCAAAGAAATGATGATGTCAGCCAGGCAGAAAGTCCATAAAGTGGCCCAGTGACATAGTGGTGAGGTGGATGCAGCATGCGGAGACCACAGAGTGGCCCAGTGACAGAGTTTGGAGGTGGCAGCAGGAGGCGGAAGCCAGAGTGGCACAATAACAGTGTGGAAGTGGTAGCAGTAGCATCATCAGGAGGACCCAGAGTGGCACAATGACAGAATGTGGAGGTGGCGGCAGCAGCATCAAGAGGAGGCAACAGAGTGGCACAATGACAGTGTTGAGGTGACACAACGACAGTGTGGAGGTGGCAGCGGCAGCAGCAGGAGGCCAAAGAGTGGCACAATGACAGTGTTGAGATGGCAAAACGACAGTGTGGAGATGGCAGCAGCAGCAGCATCAGGAGGCCACAGAGTGGCACAATGACAGTGTAGAGGTGGCACAAAGACAGTACCGAGGTGGCAGCGGCAGCAGCATCAGGAGGTCACAGAGTGGCACAATGATAGATTGTGAAGGTGCTGGCAGCAGCAGCATCATCAGGAGGCCACAGAGTGGCAAGGTGACATTATGTGGAGGTGGCAACAGCAGCATCAGGAGGCCACAGAGTGGCACAATGACAGTGTTGAGGTGACACAACAAAAGTGTGAAGGTGGCGGCAGCAGCATCAGGAGATCACAGAGTGGAACAATGACAGTGTTGAGGTGGCACAACAACAGTGTGGAGGCGGCAGCATCAGGAGACCACAGAGTGGCACAATGACAGTGTTTTCATGTGGCACAACGACAGTGTGGAGGTGGCAGTGGCAGCAGCAGTAGCATCAGGAGACCACATAGTGTCACAATGACAGTGTGTAGGTGGCAGTGGCAGCAGCAGCATCAGGAGGCCACAGAGTGACCCAGTGACAGAGTGGGGAGGTGAGCGGCAATAACAGTATGCGCTGATGATGGTGGGTGTAAGAAGGAGCACTTGGCATCAGATGTGTGGCATCAGGAGGTGGCTGCATCAGAATAGTGGGTGAGGCAGGTAGCCTGATGAAACTGTTATTTTTTGTCAAGGTTTGGGTGAGGAGGCATGGATGATCTAATCTGATGCATCAGACATTGGTGGGTGGAAATCCTGGCTGATCCACGCCTGATTCATCTTGACAAAGGTCAGTCTCTCCACATTTTGAGTGGATAGGCGAGTTCTCCTTGGGGTAACTATGGCCCCCGCCGCACTAAACAGCTGCTCTAATGCCACACTACTGGCCGAGCAGGTCAGCTTTTCCAGGGCAATCTCGGCCAGTTGCGGCCGCAAATCCAGTTTGGCTGCCCAGCAGTCCAGCGGATATTCAATGACAGGTGGCAGAGTGCACTCCAAGTATGCCACCACCTGCTGGTTCAGGTTCTGCTCTAGCTGCTGGTGAGTAGTTCCCTCACTATGCAGGTGAAGAAAGCTGCTTATCAGCGACTCTAGACTCAGGCTGCTACTGATGGAGCTGGTACTGCTCCTGCCACCTCCTCCCCCCAGCAGCCATGGCAGTGGAACATGAGTGCAGAGGGCCCCCCAGTCAGACCTGTACGAGGATGGATCATGGCATAGATAGGCAGTGGCCAACTGACTACATAGGATGTCCCTTTATTAGTTTAGTTTGCCGTCCCTCTTGGCGGGTGTAAAAAATGCACCCATTTTGGACCGGTAGAGAGGTACCAACAGGTGGAGACCCACTAGTCATCCCTTTGCCGAATAGTGACAATTTGGTTGTCACTACGCAAGCAACTGAGCATATATCGGTCCATTTACTCAAGTGACTTGGAGAGACTCCCTGCCTCCATCTCCACTGCATGCTGTAGTGTGCCTGGGTCCTCTGCCTCGTCTTTCTTATCACCTTGCAGATCCTCTGGCTGCCCCTTATCCTCCTCTCCTGTCACCTGTGTAGAAAAACCACCCATTTCGCTACACATTGCTTGTGCTCCAATGTCCTCCTCCTCCTTCTCCTCTAGTTTAGCCCGCACGGTTTGGCTGTACAGGAACCACATTTACCCAGTAGGCCGTAAAAGAAATATACTGTCACTGACCGTAGTTACAGCTCCACACGTCGGCGCTGCTGTGCACTTTGGCTGACACTGATAGGCTCAAGGACTGGCCCATCTTCTGTTCTACTTATGTGTGCAGGGCTGGTACTGCCTGTTTTGCAAAGAAATGACTGCTTGGGACTCTTCACCTCTGCTCGGCACAAGCCATCAGTTCTCTGAAAGGTGCAGAGTCCACCACTTGGAAAGGGAGGGCTGCAGCACCAGCAACTTGGCCAGGAGCACATTCAGCTTCTGTGCCATTGGATGAGAACACGCATGCTGCCGTCTCTTGGCAATTGCTTCGCTGATCGATTGCTGACGGAATGACTGACGAGGAGTAGGAGGTGGAGCAGGAGCATCATGACCTGCATATGGTGGATCCTTGACTGCCTGAAATCAGGATTATGCCACTGGGTAATGCAGCAGCTGCTGTGGCAGGCTGGACCACCACATTGGAGCCATGGTTCTCACAGTCCCCTTTATGGTGATGTTGTATATGTTGATCCAGGGCCATGGTGCCAATATTGGCACCCTGGCCACGCTTTACCTTCTGTCCACAGATTCGACAAATGGCCATGTTCACCTCACCCGGCGGCTTAACAAAAAACTGACACACCGCCGAGTAGGAGATTTTACCCCTGACTGACTGCTACCACCGTTGCCTCCATGAACCGCTGCACCACTACTTTCCAGGCAGGTAGGCTTCTGCGAAGTGGGTGGCCTACACTGGGCACGTTTAGCTCCCAACCTCCCACTGCTGCCACCCTGCTGACTCCAGGCCATGCTACCAACTTGTTGGCTCCACCACTGCCTCATGGGCAAGCTTCCACCCTCTTCTCCCAATGATGAAGCCTCTTCTTCACCCAGCTCCCAAGTGCGATCGGCTACATCATCATCATCGAGTAATGTCTTCACGTCACTGATGTCCTCCTCAATTGTTATTTGGTCAGGATTAGAGATGAGCGAGCACTAAAATGCTCGGGTGCTCGTTATTCGAGTCAAACTTTTCCCGATGCTCGGGTGCTCGTTTCGAATAACGAACCCCATTGAAGTCAATGGGAGACTCGAGCATTTTTGCAGGGGACAAAGGCTCTGCCTAGGGAAGGCTGGGTGAAAACCTGGAAACCTCAGAAAATGATGGAAACACCACGGAAAACAGGACAGGACAGGAAACAGCAGGGGCAGCATGCATGGATGCCTCTGAGGCCGCCAAATCCCACCATTACCACAAATTCTCCTAGTGGGGCATGTGTGGTATCGATTCTTCTCAGTTTAATACCGTATACGTCCCCTATCTTGGGACCACATATTTCATGGATTTTTCGACCACGGAAAAGGAAAAAGAGCTTGCTGTGGCCAGGGGAGTGTCTTTCCTACTGCAGCTAAGTGGACGTGTCCATGCTCTGCTTATCACAGGTCAGGAGGCAATTAAAAGAAGTACCAAAAAAAACATCAGTACAATATCTAATACATCCCCTATCCGGGTAAATTGTTTGGAGAGAGGGCCTGTAGGTGGGGGGCAGGCTGGGGGAAAGGAGGTTTCGCTGGAAGAGCCAGAGGAGTGCCCCCTGGGCTAGCGTGTGTGGTGGTGACAACACCCGGATGGATTTGGAAAAACTGTAGCATCAACCGGTACGGTATGTATTCTTCTGAGTTTAATACCGTATACAGCACCTATCCGGAAAAATAGTTTGGAGAGAGAGAAAGAGAGGAAAAAGACGTAAATTGTTTGGAGAGAGGGCCTGTATGTGGGGGGGGCAGGCTGGGGGGAAGGAGGTTTCGCTGGAAGAGCCAGAGGAGTGCCCCCTGGGCTAGCGTCTGTGGTGGTGACAACAGCCGGATGTAGTTAGAATGACGACACAGGACCCCAACTTAAAAATTTAGCATCAACCGGTACAATTGTCAATTATGAGCTCGATCAAGTGTGGCATGACTTTTTAGATGGAGATTGCATGTGGTCACGTACTCCCTGGAAACCCATAGTCACCCCTTCTCTGATGTGCTACCCCAGAACATTCTCTGCCCCAATTCGCAAGACCTTTTGCAGTCTCCGTGTGCTGACAGTGGGGATTTACCAGTGTTGTCTGAGGAGGTGGTGGACAATGGCGAGACACAGGTGTCGGGGGGTGAGGTAGTTGTATGGGAAGCAAGTTACAGTGGGGACTCCTTGGGGGGACTTTCTCATGATGGGACAGATTCAACTTGGGTGGATCAGGCACAGGAACAGATTAATTTTTTATTTTTTTTTGTGTTTATTTAACTTTTATTTAGCACAAATAACTAGAGATGAGCGAGTAGTGAAATATTCGAAAGTTCGAAATTCGATTCGAATAGACCGCGTTATTCGTCTATTCGACCGAATATCGAATCCCATTAAAGTCTATGGGAAAAAAATGCTCGCCACTTGGAAATCTCAATTCGACCACTTGGAGGTTACCAAGTCCACCCTGAAACCTCAGAAAAGGATGCCAACACTGCTGGAATGCAACTGGGACAGCAGGGGAAGCATGTCTGGGTGCATATAATGCGCCCAAGTCGCACTATTACGCCACTATCACAGCCTCTCAACAATACACTCCAAAGACAATATAACCTCTCTGTAAAGTGAGACCATACAAGGAAACCTTCTTTCCTCTACATTGCCATGGACCTCAAGCCAAACTAGACAAAAAAGAAGAAAAAATTCTGCACCCCTTAAAATCACGTTGCCTATGACAACCACAGATGGCATAGGCAAGGGGGAAAGCAATCAAGCCATCACTATTTTTCCCTCTGTGCCATCCCTGCCTTGCCCAGGCACATGTCCCAAAACATCATCCACGCCCGAGTAACACGGTTACTGCAAAAGGCCATTTGACCACCAACACTTTGGTTTGAGGCCGGGGATGCTACATCTCCCTGACAGCACACTGGGTGAATGTTGTGGAGGCGGGGGACGGGCAAACCTGCTACCCCCACCCAAGTTTTGGGCCTTGGTTCTGTCTGGATTTCCGCAACCCTTACAGACAGCTCGGCAAACCCCTCCTTCTCCTTCTAGATTTGTTAAATCTGTCCACCACCCAGTCAAGTCCACAAAGTCCAGTCTCGTCGATAGCCTGCAGAAACTGCAGGGACCTCACTCTGACCCTCCTTCCTCCCACCCTGCCCAATGTTATCAACCCAGTGTTCCCACCCATGCAAGAATCGCAGGAGCTATCTGAGGATTTTGTTTGTTCTGATGCCCAAACACTGGAGCAAGCTCCATCTCTAGCTGATGGTGGTGTGGAACGGGCACTAAAGTGTAAAATGATTAGGGACGATGATGAGACACAGTTGCCAGCAAGGGAGGCTGTTGGAGCAAAGTGAGGCAGTGTAAGAGGAGGTGGTTGAGTATGACGAAGTCAGTGACCCGACCTGGCCCAGTGTCATGTCTAGCAGGTAAAGCAGTGGGGATGTTGAGGGATGCGTAGGACCGCAAAAGGCAGGAAGAGGCCGTGGGCTGGCAAGAGGCTCATGGAGAAGGCAGGCTAGAGCCCGCAGGTCCGCATCTCTTCCCTATAACAGGCTCCCACACAAAGCTCTCCCATCGAGGGCTCTTAGGTCCTTGTTGTGAAAATACTTTAATGAGTGCGCAAAGTTAGCTTGAGGTGAGCCCTCGAAAAAATTATATGGAGGCCAAAGAGGTGAGCCCTCGAAGGGCTTGACAGGCTTGACAGGCTCTGCTTCTCCCTCTGGCCACACCACTGCCTCTTCCAACCTGTTCTGGTGCAGCACTCACCTCCGCCTCAGAAGCACTGTCTTCACTCAGCATATCAACCCAGCTTGGGTCAGTCACCTCGTCATCCTCTGATTCCTCAGTCTGCTCCCCCCTTGCACTTCCTGCCCTGACAACAACTTCACCACTGTCTGACAACCGTGTCTCTTCATCGTCCGACACCACTTTACAAACTTCTTCCACTAACTCAACATTGTCATCATCATCATCATCACCCACAGACTGCGACAGTTGGAAAACTTGGGCATCGGAAACGAGGTCAGCAGCAACCTGAGAAGTGGTTTGTGACTCTGGGAAGGGTCCAGAAAACAGTTCCTCAGAGTATGCCGGATCGCATTCCAAATTTTCCTGGGAGGGGGCAGACTGGGGGGAAGGAAGTTGAGGTGGAGGAGCCAGAGGAGTACTCCCTTGGGTAACGTGGGTGGACTGCGAGGAAGACTGACTGGTGGACAAATTACTTGAAGCATTATCCGCAATCCACGAGATCAGCTGTTCGCACTGTTGTGGTTTCAACAGTCCTCTACCACGAGTCCCTGTAAGTCGAGACATGAAGCTAGGGAGTGTAGCTCTGCCCACGCCCACGCACTCGTCCTCGACCCTTAGCCCTGGGGTTCAACATTTTCTGTATATAAGTGTATTATATTAAAAATAAAAAATGAATGGGCCTGCTGTACTGAAACCCACAAACTTGTTCAGTCTGGTTTAATTAAGTGACGTAAAGAAAGTCTCACCTGGACAGAAAATACGGATTGTAGTGAGTGTACTGAACTGTGACAGACAGAATGGTTCCACGCAGCTGTGTGAAATGGATTTGTATCACTGAGCTAAAACAACTAAAAAACTATTTTTTATATATATTTTTTTTATATATTTTTTTTTTAGTTTTGTTTTTTTTGGGAACGTGACATGCAGGAACTATCGTAGACCTAACTCACACCCTGTTAATGGTGGCTATTTAGACTGCGACCCAGACAAATGTTGCAAAGAGATTTTTGGGATCAAGCTATATACGTTGCAGCAAAAGACTTGGTTGTATTCAGTGATGTACAGAAAGTGTCACCTGGACAGAATATACGGATTGTAGTGAGTGTGCTGAACTGTGACACACAGAAAGGTTACACGCAGCTGTGTGAAATGGATTTGTATCACTGAGCTAAAACAACAAAAAAACTATTTTTTTTTGTTTATTTTTTTTGGATTTTTGTTTTTTTTGGAACGTGACGTGCAGAAACTATCGTAGAGCTAACTGACACCCTACTGACGGTGGCTATTTAGACTGCGACCCAGACAAATGTCGCACAGAGATTTTTGGGATCAAGCTGTATACGTGACAGGTAGCAAATGACTTGGTTGTATTAAGTGACGTACAGAAAGTGTCACCTGGACAGAAAATAGTGAGTGTACTGAACTGTGACACACAGAATGGTTCCACACTGCTGTGTGCAACGGATTTGTATCACTGAGATATAACATAAAAAAAAAACAGGGTTATATATGGCGATAGCTGCACTACTAGTGCCAGCCAGCCAGGCCAGGAGACAAAAAAAAATTTCTTGTAGCCCTTAGAAGGGCTGTTGGGTTCTTTGTGGGTGATTCCTGCCTAACAGAGAACTAAATGCAGGCCCTAACACTCTCCCTGAAACGCAGCAGCTCTATCCCTAACGACATCCAGACAGCATCTGACATGTAAGGGCCCCATGTGATGCTGGGTGTACCGCAGAGTCTCCTGGCTTGTGATTGGCTGAGTTTATAGGCGCCAAAAAGCACGATGCGGAAGTTGCCATTTCCTCGAGCATGGCGAGATACTCGTCCGAGCAGCGAGCACTTACGAGTACCCTAATACTCGAACAAGCACCAAGCTCGGACGAGTATGCTCGCTCATCTCTAGTCAGGATCCTGACCGATCGCAACTACAGCTCCACAGCCACTCTCCTCATCACTATTTGACTGCCTACCGGATTAAGCTGCGGATGTCTCCTTCACATCTTGGCTGGCCAGCAGCCGCTGACTGTCCTCTAGTAGCTCGTCCTCTCTGTAAAGTGGAGCTGAGCCAACAGCATACATTACTTCTATGGCTGAGGGAACAGAAAAGGACAGAGGCAGTTGCTGGTCAAGAAACCACCGCTAGATGAGCTCACGCTGCCACGCTCTTTTACTCTGCTGCGACCTGTGTCTGCGCCAGAAACATTTAGGCCTCTACAACTCCTCTGTGCAGGGCCTGTCATTTCTCTGTCTGACATACTCTTAGATAAAATAAATAAATAAAAAGGAAATTATAACACGCTAAAAGGGCCAACATTTTCCCACTTCAGCACAAAACGGCTGATAAGCCATTTTTTTTCCACCTCTAATACACACCAATACACTACATGTAATTGTGGTGCAATATGCAGAGTAAAACTTTTTTTTGCCACTCATACATGCTGCAAAGACTGTAATTTTCCCACTTCACCACAAAACAACTAATAAGCCCTTTCTTTTTTTCCCCACTAATATCCACCAAAAAAGGCTTTAGTACATGTAACTGTGTCGCACAAGGTTAATAAGACCCTGATAATCTGAATTACAGAGGTATGAGCTATTTCAAACCTTAAGTGAGCAGCTGTATTATGGCAATTTTAAACCCCAGTCACTGCACAAGGTGTAATAGGATTGTTCCTTTTACCCTGTCACTAAACTCCCCTATTGAACCCTGTTCTGTTTCAATACTTCCCTCCCTATCCTTTCCTTACACTTCGATTGAGTAATATATACGTTTGAGCATCACTCTCTACCACTTTCCCTAGCACCTGCTAACGTCTCTCCTTGCACTAAGTTCACTGGAGAATGGCAGAATCCAAGATGGATCCAACACTTGAAAAAGTTCACTCTGTTTGCAATGACTCTATATAATATATGTGTTTCACTTTTTGAACCGAAAAAAAAACAAACTTTTTCATGATATTCTAATTTATTGAGATGCACTTGATAACTTTGTACTGTGGGTCGTTACGGACACTGCTATACCAAACATATAAAGGAGATTTCTTTGCAGTTTTTCCATTGAAAAGCTTATTTTCAATGGAATAAAGGTGTTTTTTATTACTGGATTTTTTTCCTTTTAATAAATGTGTTTTTATTTTTTTTTTACCATTTAATAGTCCCCAAAGGGGACTATAACAGAAAACATTTTTAATGATTTTAAAATACAATGCACTATCCCTATTGTACATTGCATTTTAATATCAGTGCTTTACTGACATTGACCAGCAGGCTGCGCTAGAGAGTCACGTCCTGCTGGAAACTACCCAAGGTTTGGGGCCTACATTAGACCTCTGCCAGCCTTTACACACATCAGGACCCCACAATCGCATTTGAGGGTTGATGATGGGAGACAGAGGGAGTCCGCTCCCTCTGTCAGCGCTTTACATGAGGCAGGCACGCTCTCTCAGCGTCAAACACCCTGGATCTGAATTAATGCCAGTCTGGGCTATTACAGCAGGAGCGCGGGTCTCATGTGAGAGCAGAGCCCTCGCTCCCAGGAGGACTCACGCAGCTCCTACGAGGACTCATGCAGCATGTAGGACTCATGCAGATAGGTTGGGCTGCTTTTTTATGGCGGCCCAGCGTAAGGCTCCTTAGTGACTGCTGTAAAAAGGCATATGGGTGGTCACTGAAGGGTTAAGCAATGCTAAACGCGTTATGGGAGAGATTATTGATGTAGAGGAAACTCTTATACCATTTCATTGGCCCACGTTTCATCTTAATACGTTTATTATGTATTAGGCATCGATTCCATAGAAAGGCGTTCAGGTGATACAATATGGCAGACTAATGGATACAAATAACATAGTTGTTATTTGCGTGGCTCACTCTCTTTGTTATTACCTCGATGTATGCCGTATACTTGACGGCCTGGACAGATATCTTGGGGATCAGATGAAGGAAGAAGGTGTATTTGCCTTGTATGGGTTTAGATTCTGACGTTGCAGGGTGTCTCACCCAGCTCAATTGTCTTCCACAGTCTGCTTTACTCTGTAGTTCCATAGGTTGCTGGTTCAGGTCTAGTCATGCATGAGCACTAGCTGTTGCTGAACGCCAATATTCCTTTATGTATACATGATGTTCTGTAAATTGAAACTGTACCGTAGCCATATTTTCACCAGACATCTTTCATAACATTTTTGCATCTGTCTTATTGTAATAGGAGAGATAATCAGTCTGTTAATTGTGTTGATTACATAAAGTCTTTTTTTGGGGGGAGGGGGGAAACACCTGATCTGCATTAGTGACACCGAAAGTCAATAGTTAATCAAGCATCTGTCTTCCACCTCAACCCCTTACACATCAGCCAAGCAGTCTGAATCCCAAGTTATGCAGCAGTAACTTATACTTTTTGTTGACTTTGCTGGTGAGGTTTTCGTGGGCCGTCCACCTGGCCCTGCCCCAGAAGTTGAAGAGATTGAGTGCACTGATGCCCAGCCACTTATGTTTGAGGATGAGGATGTGGGAGGACCACCGCAGCACATCTCTGATGATGATGATGATGAAACACACATGTCAACTGCTGAAGATTTCTTCAGTGTGGGGACCAGCCAGGAGGGTAGGGGTGAGGAGTGGGTGGAAGATGATGTGGAGGGGGATAATGAGGTCCTAGACCTCACATGGCATCCAGGTCATCCAACTGACCTGTGCCGTTCGGAGAAAGAGATGGGGCTCATGCAGCTCTAGCTGAACAGCAAAAGAGGGTGGAGGGTGCAAAAGCAGAGTGGTCGGCCCCTAGCCAGTATGCCTGCTACTGCCCAATGTGCCGAGGGACAGAGCACACCAAAGCCAGCAAGACATAAATGTTCTTAACCTGAGCACCACCTGCATGAACAGGCATCTAACTGTAAAGCACGAACTGCAGTAGAGTAGACACCTGAAAAACCACAAAAGATCTGAGGCTCCTCCTGCTCCCTATTCTGTTGTGGTCTCGGCCTCTTTCTCCCCCTCTGGAGTGACAAGACCACCTGGCACCCAGCAAAGAGAGGACGTGACAGCAACACCACCACCCCCAGTGTCACTTAGTATCTCCACACTGTCCCACAGAAGTGTTCAGCTGTCCATCCCCCAAACACTGGAGAAAAAGAGGAAGTACCCCCCCTGCCCTCCTGCAAGCATTGGTCCTGAATGCCAGCATTTCAAAATTCCTGGCCTTAGAAATTCTTCCATTCCATCTGGTGGAGACGGACAGTTTTAAAAAAGTAATGAGGGCAGCTGTCCCACGGTACATGGTTCCCAGCCACCACTACCTTTTCAAGTGGGTTGTCACTGTCCTGCACGAACAAGTGGCGGAAAATATCATGTGCGCAATGCGCCATCAGTGGCGAGGTCCACATATCCACCGATATGTGGACTAGTAGACACGGGCAGTTTTTGCATTCTCTTTGCTATTTCTCAATGTTTTGGGCCCCCCACAAAAAAAAAAAATAAAAAAATAAAAACAAAAAACAAATTGGAAAAAAAAATGTTGGCTACCTCCTATACTTTCTCCTCCTCCTCCACGTCCGCCTCCTCCTCCACACAGACCTTGACCTCCTAGCTCCAGATTATTTTTGTTTTATATTGGCAGAGTAGAGAAGTATACTGGCCACACCCAACCATTGTTATACTCCAGCGCAGTTTGTATGTTCTCTTTGTCATTTCTCAGTTTTTGGGGGTCTCTACAAGCAAAAAAAAACAAAACAAAACAAAGAAATGTAAGAAGAAAGAAAAAAAAATGACGGCTACTTTCTCTGCCTTCTTCACCTACACCTCCTCCTCTACTCAGACCTCCACTTCTTGGCTCAAGTATGTATGCCCTCTGAGACATACGGTCGGTGAGCGAGCCATACATGTATGTCCCGATGCGGCATCGATCGTGGGCACGGGAACATACAGCATCATTGGTTACAATGATGCTGTGCACGCCGGGCCGCCCGCGGTGCTATTGTCGCGCACTCATAAAATCATATAGGTGCGAGACAATAATCCCGCAGGCGACCCGACGTGCACAACATCATTGCAATCACGATCGATGCCGCTCCGGGACATATGGCTATGTCACAGAGGGCATGCGGTCGTGTGAAAGGGCCCTAAATGTCACACAGAATTAATAAGTCTTCCTCCGCCTCCTCTAACTCTTCCACCTGTTGGTTTAAAATTAGCATTTTTTTATTTTTATGCATTTAGTTTTTTAAGTCATTTCCCTATTCACATTTGTTTGCCGGGCAATTGTCCTGCTCTTTCCCTTTTGATCCTTTTGCAGCTCTCTAGTCTTATCTATAACTATTTCACAGGCATTTTTTAGCCCCAAACTTCTGTTCCCCATTGACTTCAATGGGGTTCAGGGTCAAGTTCGGGTCAAGTTGGGAAACCGAACTGAACTTTGAAAAAAAGTTCGGCCAAACCCATCCAACCCAAACATCTGCTCATCACGACCCGTAAGCCATCAAGTTAGCTCAGCTGCATCTGTATGTAACAGATGTAATATAACGTAATAATATTATTACATTTTTGATAATCCGTTACAGGATACTTACTGAGTACATATTTCTATATTGATTTTTTCGTCAAACATAAAAGATAACTGATATGATACTTCAAAAAAAAGTTCTATTATTCCTCCGATTATGAGATCTGCTGGTTTTGATGCAAACTCAACATCATCAATTAGCTCGAGACTGCACAGAGAATCCTGGGAATGTTCCCCGGCTGTGATAATGTGTGTCAGGAGTAGTATGTATAGATATCTGCTCATCCTGTGTCCTGATAAGAGAGAAAACAACATGATTTATTATATAGGTGGCACATTACTGATAAAGAGATCACATACATATACCCTACTCAACAATGTACACAGTGGGGCATACAGAATGTTTGTGATACAGTAGACTTGAGACCTAATTCCAAGGGAAACAACTGTCTAGTATATCTTGAAGTCGAATACACATTGAAACTCTTCAAAATTACTAACAGAGGATATGCTCCGCTACCTTTCCCATTCTAATATAATCTTGCTTTTTGAGAACTTGCTCTAAGTGCTGTCCTTGATATACATGTATTTTGGAGAGAGTCATCGGAGAAGGAGATAGGAGAAGAATTACATTTTCTAACTTAGATGGATCTGGGTGTGGGGTCAGCTGCCATTTTTTAGGTTTTGGCAGAAATGATGGCGGACCAAAACCTGATTCCTTTAGGTAAGGACTCAAAACAAGGAGTCCTTTCCAAGGGACCCTTACTGGCTCATCCTATAGATCAGATTCACAAGCCGAACTTTTTTGTAAGAATTGAAAGACCACACTCAATGGAGCTAAAAGAGACAAAATATCTTTAGCAAAATTCAGAGCTTCAGCATACCTCTAGTAAGAGTGATAGTCAATGACAATCTAGTTGGAATTAGGGCCTTAATCCATAGGAGCTAAAAATGTGGATCAATAACCTATTAACATTATTATTTGTCTACATGGGGGAGGGGGGGATCTGAAGGCCCTGAATGTCATCCTTCAGTTCCTAAGCAAGAACATTTTTATGATTAGTATAAAGAGGGTTGGGGATAAGGGGCAGCCCTGCCTAGTCCCATCTGTGATGGCAAAAAGTTCTCATAAGGTCTTATTTGTCTATAATTTAGGTGTTGTAAGAAGAACAAAGTGAAAACATAGCTGTAATTAAGTATTCCGGCAAATAAAATTGAGGAAGAACTTTCATGTACTTCCAATAAACCCTATCAAAGCCTTCTAGTCCAAAAGGTTCTTTATGTTGTTTAGTGACATTATTAAACAATTCTATAATATTAAGTATTCTCTCTAGCTCCAGTATGAATCCCAACTGTTCCTCACTAGGGATGAGTGAATCGACTTTGAATGAAATATCCATAAAACTTCATTTCAATACTTTACGGAGCGAGCACTCCGTACAGTATTAGAATGTATTCGCTCTGATGAGCCAAAGTTATTACTTTGCAAAGTCTCGCAAGACTTCTCGTAATGACTTCATAACTTAATTTCTACTGTAAAAAAAAAAAACATTTCCCTAACTCAGGTTCGGTTCCAAGTCATCCAAGACTTCGCAAAGTAATAACTTTGGCTCATCGGAGCCAATACATTCTAATACTGTAAGGAGTGCTCGCTCTGTACAGTACTGAAACAAAGTTTTATGTTAATTGACTTCATTTATTTCATCCAAAGTCGATTTGCTCATCCCTATTCCTCACCAGACAACTTGGTCCCCCACTTCAAATGTGAATTTAAAAGAGAGATGGGCCTAAAGTTCTCTCATCTGTCAAGATCCTTATTATTCTTATAAGACTACTTTTAAACTTGCGCAGAGGATCTCAATATCGGAATTAAACTGATCCGTCACTATATACATTGAAGGTCAATGGGGGATGGATCCGTTTTATTAGATTCCTAAAAAAAATGGATCCATCAGCATGTACTTACATTGTTTTCGTTGACTGACCCGTTTTTTTCTGTTTTCATGACCGGACACCAAACCACAACTTACAGCAGTTTTGTGTCTGGTTTCAAAACAGAATGCTGACAGAACAGAAGACATCCTGATGCATCCTGAACGGATCTCTTTCCATTTAGGGTCCATTCACACGTCAGTATGAATGGTTTCACATCCGTTCCGCAATTTTGCGGAACAGGTGCGGACCCATTCGTTTTCGATGGGGCCGCAAAAGATGCACTTCCGTTCCGTGGCCCCGGAAAAAAAAAGAACATGTCCTATTCTTGTCTGTAGCCACGGACAAGATAAGGCATTTCTACAGTGCCAGCACATGGCCGGTGTCCGTGTTTTGTGGATCCACAATTTTCAGTTCTGCAATGACATGCGGACGTGTGAATGGACCCTTAGAATACATGAGGACTAAACGGAAACTTTTTGTTTCTGTTATTGAGATCCTCTGGCCATTCTCAATTCAGGAAAATAACAACACAAGTGTAAAATTAGCCTAAAGTATTGTTGTGTGGGCTTCCGAGGCTTACTTTGGAAGAAGGGAACCCTGTAGAAGAGAATTAGCTACATTTAAGAAATGTAGAACCAGCAAGCTTTAGAATTTCTTATAATAGATAAATGAAGGGCCATTAGGGTTTTTCGAGTAAGGTTGGAATAAAGTGATTCTTTCAGTTCTTTCTCAGAGAAAGGAGTCAATAATTGTCACGAACTGTGTTACATCAGCTATATCCCGGCCTGCAGGGAGAAAGTATGTTGGTGTACATCACTGTGCATTGCAGAAACATGCATAGCTAGTCCATTGTGGTAGTGAAACAGTTACTGTCAGTATGACAGGCAGGTGACAGGCGTCACTATTGGGCTCAGTTCATACTTCACTTATTTTTCAGTTATGGGTCAAAAACACAGAACAGGTGCAGATCTTTTCATGATACCTTATCTGAAACTAGGAATGGCTCCTGATTTTTGATCACTATACAACCCTTTGGTTTTGGTTTTACGTTTTCGTTTTGCGCTCCCTGCATTGACACAGCCATAACTTTTTTATTTTTCTGTTCACATAGCTTTATGATGACTTGTTTTTTGCGGGACAAGTTGTACTTTCCAACGCCACCATTTAATATGGCATATGGTGTAGTGGGAAGCAGGAAAAAAATTCCAAACTGGGTGAAATTCCGCCACAGTTTTACGGGTTTTTTAGTTACGGGGTTCGATATGCATTAAAACTGACCAGTTACTAGTTTTCATTCTACTGGTCAGTACGAACCGGCGATACCTAATATGTATAGTTTTTCTTGCATTTTGATGAAAAAATTATAAAGTTGGACATTTTTTTCCCCCAGTTCTTGACCCCTATAACTTTTCGGTATTTATGTGTACGGAGCTGTATGGGGGCTCATTTTTTGCGGGGCGATTTGAATTTTTATTGATACAATTCTGGGGTGTGTATGGCTTTTTGATCGCTTTTTATTTAATTAAAAAAAAAGTGACAAAAAAAATGGTGAATCGGCCATTTTGACACTTTGTTCCGTTTTGCTTTTTTCCGTATGGGAAATATTTTTTTTTATATTTTTATAATATGGGCATTTTTGCACACGGCGATACCCATGATGTGTATTTTTTAATTTTTTAAATACTTTTATTTTTATTTTCAGGAAAGGGGGGTGATTTGAACTTTTACATTTCTTTTACTTTTTTTTTTAAACTTTATTTTTATTTTATTTTTTACACTTTTTTATAGTTCCCATATGGAACTATAGGAAGCAATCATTTGATTGCTTATATCATAGACTCCAATGCACTTACATTGGAGTCTATGATGATTTTAATGCTTTCCTAAGGAGTCCTATTACAGGCAAGGGCTTCATAGGAAAGCCTATGCAGCAGCCTCCTGTCATTTACTATGACAGGGGCTGCTACAGGCATGCTCCGGCTCCTCCGATTGCCACAAGGGGGAACCGTAGCAAAACCGGAAGCATACGATTCCGGTGTTTGCCGCCTTCGGGAGCCGCGGTCAGGCTTGGATGTCCACGATCGGCATAACTGCCAGTCGCAGACGTTAGAAGCGGGTGCCTGCTAGCGGGATATGCAGGTCACCCGCTCTGTGCAGGAGCTGGTTGGGAAGGGGTTAATGTTAGCATCAGATATAATGTATTTAACCGTGCAGTGGCTCAAGATTCTACAATATTGTGAAAGAGCTATCTCATTTTACACCATCTGCTGATACCGCATAGATTGCTAGAAAGCCTGTTCTGTTATTTTTCCCTTCTTCTGATCCGTCAGAAGAACAACCCCCCCAAAAATGGATCCTGTATTTTGAGCATCCGCCTTCACACAGTCAGTATTTGTTCAGTAATTGATCAGTATCAGTGAGACAAAATCAAAAGTGGGTCCAAAACAGACATAACATATGGTGGGAATATGGTGAGACCCAAAGTTGTTGGCTTCCAAATCGTGATCAAATCCTATTGCAAAACACTGACAGTATAATAGAGGCCTTGTGCTCAATGTGCATGAGGTTTGCCCATTTGCCTCTGAAATCGGTTTCATTCAGATAGATGGAGGCCTTATAGATGCTACAAAGACAGGATGCATTGTATTTTTCTTTTTTCGTTTTTTTCTGACTGATCAACAAAGCCAAACAGCGACACTAGTGGCCCAGTCAGAGAGTGGTAAGGGTGGCAACAGCATGAGGAGTCAACATAGTGGCCCAGTCACAGAGTAGGGATCTGGGGACAACAGCAGTAATAGCACAAGATGGCGGGTGGCAATGAGAGCAGCAGAGGCAGCAGGTTAGTGGCATCAGGCAGGTGGCAGCATCAGAATAGATGGCTAAAGCATGTGGCTGAAAGTAACAGGCCATTTTTCACAATGTTCTGGTGTGACAGCACACTGCAGTAAGAACATTACTGCCAGAGTGAGATAGTCTGTTGTATGAAGCACTGGTGTCTAGAAAACCTGGTTGATCCACGCCTGATTCATTTTAAAGATAATCTCTACATTTTGTGTCCTCCATCTCCACTGCATACTGGCACGGTCTGTTGGGGATCCGCTGCCTGGTCTTCCTCATCACCTTCTAGCTCCTAACACTCCTTCTGCTCCTCCTTTTCCTCTCTTGTCGCTTGGGCAGATAAACTACCTTGTACACAATTCCTGGGCATTAATGTCCTCCTCCTTGTCCTCATCATCAACCTCCGCCAGTTCAGCCCCCACAGAGATTATGTGGCCATTAAATGTAGGCACCATGTCTCCTGTCCCCTGGCCAGCCAGATTTATCAGCATCTGCTCCAGGATGTAAAGGAGTGGAATTACATCATTCATCCAGAAATCCTGAAAAATAAAGTGGCCTCCTCAAAGGGCCTGAGAAAATGGCAGGTGTCACACATGAGCTGCCACTGGCTAATGTGGAAGTTATACAGGGGAGTACCCCTGTCCACCTGCATCATCAAGAAATCATTCACGGTATTCCCCTGCTCATACAGTCAGTTCAACATGTGGAGGGTGGAGTTCCAATGTGTGGAAAAGTTGCATATGAGTCGATATTGGGAAATACTAGTCTATCTTTGCAGCTCATGGAAGCAGCATTGCCATCACCAAGGTACTGGTGTGCCTGGGCAGGAGCCACATTTACCCAGTGGGCTGTAAATTACATATATTGTCCTTTCCCATAGTTATAGCTCCACACGTCGGCACTGCCCTGAACTGTACCAGACACTGACAGGCTCAAGGGCTGTCCCACATTCTACTATACGTGCATATGCAAAGCTAGTACAGATTTTTTAGAGAAGTAGTGATGGCTTGGGACTCTCCACTTTGACTCATCACAAGCTATCAGTTTGCTGAAATGTGCAGAGTCAATCACATGAAAAGGGAGGGACTATAGTACCAGTAACTTGGCCAGCAGCAGGTTTAGCTTCTGCGCTGTTGGATGAGTGCACACATATTGTTGTCTTTTTGCAATTGCTTCAGAGATCTATTGCTGGTGAAACATGTGACAAGGAGTAACAGGAGAAGCATTAAGATTAGTAGAACATAGAAAGGAAACACAGCTCCCTTCTGCTGAGGTGGTGGAGCACTGAATGGGAAATGGGAAATGCATCAAGCTGTACCACTATACTAGCGAGTATGCCATTTTATCCCTACCACTATGTGATGACTGCCTGCTGCTAAGTCTATGAAGTTGTGCACCACTAGTTGTTTCTGGACAGGAAGGCTCCTAGGTAGCTGATGGTCTACCCCAGACGGACATATTCAGCTCCATATCTCATACTGTTTCCACCCTTCTGGCTTACAGCCACACTTAAACTCTGCTGGCTCAGTCGCCACCCTGCTGCTGTCTAAAAAAACAAGCTACCACCATTACCCCCTGATGATGATGAAGAAGCCCCTCTCTTTACCAAGCTCCCACATGTGATCAGTTACACCATCATCCACTGTTGTTAAACTCATCACTAGAGATGAGCGAGTAGTGAAATATTCGAAAGTTCGAAATTCGATTCGAATAGACTGCGAAATTCGACTATTCGACCGGATATCGAATCCCATTAAAGTCTATGGGAAAAAAATGCTCGCCACTTGGAAATCTCAATTCGACCACTTGGAGGTCACCAAGTCCACCCTGGAACCTCAGAAAAGGATGCCAACACTGCTGGAATGCAACTGGGACAGCAGGGGAAGCATGTCTGGGTGCATATAACGCGCCCAAGTCGCACTATTACGCCACTATCACAGCCTCTCAACAATACACTCCAAACACAATCTAACCTCTCTGTAAAGTGAGACCATACAAGGAAACCTTCTTTCCTCTACATTGCCATGGACCCCAAGCCAAACTAGACAAAAAAGAAGATAAAATTCTGCACCCCTTAAAATCACGTTGCCTATGACAACCACAGATGGCATAAGCAAAGGGGAAAGCAAATAGACCCCACCCCTAATTGTCATTGTGTGTGTGAGATGTGGTCAGACATGTCTTCTTTAAAATGTAAAAACAACTCAAACACATGCAGAAGCCTTAAAATGCCCAAATTGTTGGCGCTTGAGATGTCAGTCACCCGACCTGGCCCAGTGTCATGTCTAGCAGGTAAAGCAGTGGGGATGTTGAGGGATGCGTAGGACCGCAAAAGGCAGGAAGAGGCCGTGGGCTGGCCAGAGGCTCATGGAAAATTTTGTGGCGGCCCAAGAGGTGACACCTCTTAAAAATTATGTGGAGGCCCAAGAGGTGAGACCTCTTAAAAATTATGTGGAGGCCCAAGAGGTGAGACCTGTTAAACATTTTGTGGAGGCCCAAGAGGTGAGACGTATTAAAAATTATGTGGAGGCCCAAGAGGGGAGACCCGTTAAAAATTATGTGGAGGCCCAAGAGGTGAGACCTCTTAAAAATTATGTGGAGGCCCAAGAGGTGAGACCTCTTAAAAATTATGTGGAGGCCCAAGAGGTGAGACCTCTTAAAAATTATGTGGAGGCCCAAGAGGTGAGACCTGTTAAAGATTTGTGGGAGGCCCAAGAGGTGAGACGTATTAAAAATTATGTGGAGGCCCAAGAGGGGAGACCTGTTAAAGATTTTGTGGAGGCCCAAGAGGTGAGACCTCTTAAAAATTATGTGGAGGCCCAAGAGGTGAGACCTCTTAAAAATTATGTGGAGGCCCAAGAGGTGAGACCTCTTAAACATTTGTGGAGGCCCAAGAGGTGAGACCTCTTAAAAATTATGTGGAGGCCCAAGAGGTGAGACCTGTTAAAGATTTTGTGGAGGCCCAAGAGGTGAGACGTATTAAAAATTATGTGGAGGCCCAAGAGGGGAGACCTTGTTAAAGATTCTGTGGAGGCCCAAGAGGTGAGACGTATTAAAAATTATGTGGAGGCCCAAGAGGGGAGACCCGTTAAAAATTATGTGGAGGCCCAAGAGGTGAGACCTGTTAAACATTTTGTGGAGGCCCAAGAGGTGAGACGTATTAAAAATTATGTGGAGGCCCAAGAGGGGAGAGACCTGTTAAACATTTTGTGGAGGCCCAAGAGGTGAGACCTGTTAAACATTTTGTGGAGACCCAAGACCCAAGAGGTGAGACCCGTTAAAAATTATGTGGAGGCCCAATAGGTGAGACCTGTTAAACATTTTGTGGAGACCCAAGAGGTGAGACCCGTTAAAAATTATTATGTGGAGGCCCAATAGGTGAGACCTGTTAAATTTTGTGGAGACCAAGGGAGACCCGTTAAATTTATGTGGAGGCC
>ONZH01015157.1:0-20659 GCA_900303285.1 Rhinella marina
TAAGCTGGTGTGGAGATGTTAAATGGCCAAACACACCATGGCATGAATTTGGAGATGGGTTTCTGTTTTATTTAAATGTATCCGAATTAAGTAGGGAATTTTTAAGGTGATTTTTTTTTAATTTGGGGTCTAAGGGGGGAACATTACTTAATAAGTTAAATTACGGATTTTTACGTTGGGAGCACATATTAGGGATCTTAAGGTCATTTTCTTGGACACACGGATTGCCATGCAAGACGGGTGACTGATGACTTAGTCATTCACATCAGGCAGAGGGTGGTATAATCCGATGTAATCCAGGCACGATTCATCTTTATAAAAGTCAGCATCTCAACACTGTGGCAAGAGAGCTCGTTCTTTGCGGTGTACAATGTTACCCGCCACACTGAACACCCTCTCTGACGCGACACTACTGGCTGGGCAGGACAGCAGAGCCAAAGAAAACTCTGCCAGTTGAGGCCAAATGTCCAGTTTCTCTGCCCAGTACTGCACGGGGTTGGTGACACTTTGGGGCAGGGGTACAATCCAGGTAGGCAGTGACCTGGTGGGTGAGCTCTTGCTGGTCCACGCCATGAGTCTGGTGTTGTGTCCCCTCTTCAGCAGCTGGCTGCATGAAATCGCTCATCAGCGATTAGAGGCTGTAACGACTTCTCACGCCTCCACTATTGGTGGTGGTAGTGGAGCGCGCTGGTTCCCCCCGAGCGGATGTTGTCTGGGAACCTGGCTGGTCTCGCTGGTAAGTAGAGACCAGCTGTCTGGTGAGTAGGTCCGGTAGTACCCCAGTTTTGCCTCCCTCTCTGATGGTGGGAAAAATTCCGCCATTTGCGGCGGAAGCGAGGGTCCACCAGGGTGTCCAGCCAGTATTGTCCCTCTGGCGGATGTCACAATCCGGCTGTCACTCCTCAGACACTCCCGTAGGCACCTTGCCATCTGCACAAAGGACAATGAGCGCCTCTCCTCTCCACTGTCCTCGGTATAGTCCCAGGGTCTGCTGGGGTCTTCCTCCTCTTCCTCTACCACCTCATCCTCCATCTCCTCCTGTGATTGAGAGGCAGAGAAGCCAGGTGGCGGTGTGTGGAATGGCTGGGCGTAGACATCTTCCTCCTCCTCACCCTCCATCTGCACTTCATCCATCTCTGGCCTCAAGGCGATGTTCAGCCTTGGAGTGGTGGCCTGGGAATCCTCGCTGATGATGGTTTTCAGCGCACTTTCGAGAACATGGATGAGTGGGATGATGTCGTTGATTCCATAGTCATGCCTGCTCATCAACAGAGTCGCGTCCTCAAAAGGGATCAACAATTGGCAGACTTCACACATCATCTGCCAGTGTGTGACTTGGAAGTCGCAGTGTGGCGTGAAGCTGCCTGATTGCCCCATGAGGTAGTCTGTAACGGCTGACCTTTGCTCGTACGGGCGGTCCAGCATATGGAGGGCAGAATTCCAGCGTGTTGGCACGTCGCAGATTAGCCGATGTTGGGGCAGACTGCGCTGTCTCTGGATCCTGAGCAGGGTGTTCCTTGCAGTGTAGGAGTGGCTGAAGTGTTTGCACACTCTGCGTGACATCCTCATAAGGTCTTGTAGTGCAGGAAATGATCGAAGAAACCTGTGCACTATGAGGTTTATCACATGTGCCCATACAAGGTGTATGACTCAGCCCTCCCTGCTACACTGCAGAGACAATGTTCCTCCCATTGTCTGCTACCACACTTCCCACCGTTAGTTGACGTGGGGTCAGCCATTGATCTACCTCCTTCCTGATGGTCCGGAGGAGCTCCTGCCCACTGTGTCTCCGTTCACCCAGGCTCACCAAATGGAGGACAGCCTGAGAGCGCCGGGCCTGACATCGGTGGTAAGACACCGGGGCAGGTTGTAATGCAGTAGAAGCGTCGGATGTTTGCAAGGTGGTGGAGGCAGAACTTCTGCTTCCCGCTGCTGTCACCCTAAAGCACCGTGGAGGTGACAGTGGCAAGAATGGGCCAACTTCCTGATGGTCTTCTGGGAGGATGTTGACCCAATGGGCAGTAACAGACATGTACTGCCCTTGGCCATAATTTGAGGACCAGACATCAGCACTCAGGTGCACACTCTTGGACACCCAGAGTCCCAATGAGTCGCCAACCTTTTTCTGAACATAACTGTGCAGTGATGGGACAGCTTTTGCAGAAATGTAGTGGCGGCTGGGGACGTCGCCATCTGGGGTGCGCACACACCATGAAATCCCTAAAAGGCTGGGAGTCCACGAGGTTGAAGGGCAGGGACTGAAGCACCAGCAGCTTAACCAGGTGTCCGGTCAGTTTCTGGGCCATGGGATGGCTGCTGGAATACACCTGACGTCTGCCCATGGACTCAGTCAGGGATTGCTGCCTCATTAGCGGTGTACATGGCAGTGACACTGTGCTGCTGCTGGCAACTGAGGCTGACGAGCCCTGAGTTCCAGTGAGAGGATGCTGCATGATGGGATCTGCAGTGTATGGTGCATCATGACAGGAGGTGGTATTGGGTCACGGTTCTTCCAGGCCTGTTGGTGTTGCCTTTCCATATGCTTTCGCATGGATGTTGTCCCCAGATTATCACCCCTACCACGACTGACCCTCTCATTGCACAGCAGGCACAAAGCAATATGCTTATCTGTCCCCAGGCGGAAGAACTGCCAGACGACTGAGGACGTGGTTTGCTGACAGCCACGGGGGGTCTTGCTGGCTGTTGACTGCCACTGCTGCCTGAGGGTGCCCTCTCAGGACCAAGGCTTTGAGAGGGTGATCTCTGCCTGGTAGCTTGTCTTCTACCCCTCCCTCTTGTGCCTCGGTTGCTTGCAATAGTGGGATGTTGCTGTGTCGGTGGCACCTCTATTTCCTCCACCGATGATGCTGAGGATTATGCTGCTTGAGGGCGCCACGTCCGATCAGCGACATCATCATCAAAGTCAGGACCACTGCTACTTTCCTCCGGTGGCTGGGACAGGATATCAGGTGTGGCACTGGATGCCCCTCCCTGGCTCTGTTGACTGCTTACAGCCAACACTTCCTCTGGAGTCTCAGTACCTTCCACCCGCTGACTTTGGTGGACTTCCTCCTCCTCCTCATCACTAAAAAGTCGTAGAGACTCCAAGGGCAGATCAAGGTTTGCAAAGGGTTCCCTGGCAGAAGGTGCCCCAAAGGAGAGTGGCATTCTAATAACAGGGGATGGGGCAGAGGACTCTCGCTGACCGTCCCATGTAAGGGTGGTGTCAGATGATCCAGCGGATGCTTGACTCCTCGTTTGGGAGCTTTGGGCGGTGGAACTGGAGGATTGGGTAAGCCAATCTAGAACCGCTGGCTGTGTGGTTCTTACTTGACCAGTGGCCGTCAGGGGTAGCTGCACCCTGCTGCCACGCCTGTTACCCCAGCTGCCACCGGGCCTGGTGCTGCCACTTCTTCTACCCTCACCGCCTCCTGTTGCACTCCTTGCCTGGGAAGTGCTGGAAGTAGGACGCTTGGACATTTTTTTATTGTGTGGGGGAAAATGTAATGATATATTTTGTTTATACTTTTTTAAACTTTTTTTATCTTTTTTTTATAAACTTTTTGTAATTTATTTTTAAATTTGTTTATAACTTTTTTTGAAGTTTTTTTTTTTAACTGTTTTTGTTGTGGCTTAATGGGGTTGACAGCACCCAGCTGAGCAGCAACGTGTAGCGTGTACAGTCACAAAACAGGAATGCTACCTGTCCTGACTCTTTTCTCTCACAATTTTTTTTCTCACCCTATCTCTCCCTAGATGACACAATTTTTTTATTTATATGACTTCCTCTCCCTATCTCTACCTATCTCTTGCTTTCTCAGCCTCTTTCCTATCTATCACCTTAACTTCTATATCTAGCTTTCTCTTCCTCTCTCCTGCTTTTCTCACTAAACCTTTCTATTTCTTCTCTATCTCTCCCTGTATCTATCTACTTGTTTGACTATCTATCTATCTATCTATCTATCTATCTATCTATCTATCTATCTATCTATCTATCTATCTCTTTTTCCTCTCTATCTATTGAGCTCCGTTCTCTTTGATGTCTGAAGACGCACTGACAAAATGTCGGCGCGATCAGGCACTTCCTGGTCTGTGTGGGTGACGTCACACATCTTTTTTTTCACAGAAAACCAGGATACAAGGCATTATAGGAAGTAATAATCCCTTGTATCCTGGTCTATTCTGTGAAAAAAGTACAGTTTGCCCGTTTTTTTTTACCAGATTCGTTAAGAAATCTGTTCGTTACGGTTCGTTTCGCTCAAAATAACGGCGACGTAAAATATACGCATATTTGAGAATGTAAACTCAAATATGCGTATATTTAGGGTAAGGAATACGGCATATTCCATACCCTAAATATACGCATATTTGAGAATGTTCGCTAATGTGTACGCATTTTATGAATTCTAACGCATTAGCGTACGCATTAGCGTACATTCTCAATAAATATGCATATATTTGTCGTCGCCGTTATTTTAACCAGATTCGTTACGAACTTTCTCAAAATTCGGTTCGGTGACGAAGTTCGTAACGAATCTGGTTCGTTACGGTTCGGTTCGCTCATCCCTAGTGCTGTCTATCCGGCTAAGTGCATAGTACAACCATCCACCATACCATAAAGTGAATATGAGGACACATTGCGGTACCTGTAAAGAAATACACACAATGGGCAACATACTTGAAAACGTTGCTGAAAGGTAAAAACATTAGTGCAAACAATCCAGTGCAAACAATATAGTGCAAATACATTATAGGTATAATGTAAACATTTTAAATATCACCTACCTAGTATGCTCACGGACAAGTTTAAGTCTCTTTTCTTCTGACGCTTGTCATAGAACTGGAACAGAGTCCCAAACTCAGTTGCAATTTGTAATCCACATAGGTAAAATTGTAATCCAAATGGGTAAACAAATAGCAGCAAAGTTTCCTTAAAAAACATCTTTCAAGGGGCTCCCCAATAACCTGAAAAGGGGGAAAAAAAGGGATGAGGCGCACATATGCGCAACTTGGTTAAAAACATTTTTTTTGATGGGGGGAGTCCTGACTATCCATGTCCATCTGGGTGAGGACAAACGCAGGGCAGCAAAAATAAAAACAAACGCCAACTAGTGCTCACCCTTCAGGTTAAGTCCACGTTGTGGCTCCCATAAAATCTGCAGGATCCGATTCCTTACTTAAGGGCCAGCAGGTCCTCTTCACTGCTGCTGAAGCTAAAAGACATGAGAGGGCGCTCCTGCTTCATGAAAGTGACACTGGCTACAGAAGCAGACCCCCACGACCTCTCAGGGATGGTCTTGGTAGTGACCAGGTGGTCACACTGGCAAGTGCCATGGCAACTTGGGCCTTGCCCATTACCTTGTAGTGGCCAGATCCTCCCGCCGGCATACAAGGTGACAGAATCTCCGGCTGTAAGGGCTCTGGTAACAGTCTTCCGCGAGCGTCAGACTGTGCGCCTGCACCTGCCATGGCAGTTGGTATTGTACCACTGATGGCTTGTACACAAAACTGTTGGTGGTCATCTGTCCCACATGAAGGATCGGCGGCGGTGGCAAATCTGGTATCAGGGGTTCCAGCTGAGCTTGTGATTTCTCCTCAGATTGCAGAGTCCCATCATTGGTCTCATGGGACACCAAGCCTTTTCTGCGGCCTGGGCCTCCTCAGTCCAGTCTTCCAGGGGCGCTGAAGGAGTAGCTGGTCGCTTAAGGAGTTTCTCCCCAGTAGCAAAGGGGCCTTGGAGGCTCTTCATGGGGGTATACTCCACATAATCCCCTGCGTGGAGATTGTGGCGGACGGGCAGAAGATACGGCCGCTTTAGAGAACGGCGGTTTACGTATAATTATTCCGCCGTCTCCTCATCGCCAATAAAACCTACTCCATGAGCAAGCTCCTGCTCATCTCAGCACTTAACTGAATTTGTACGCATTAGCATACAAATTATCAGATGCGTAGCATTAGCGTACAAATTATCAGATGCATACGTAGAGTTAGCGTACAAAGATTTAAGAACATTTTAAGAATCATTCAAAGCAATTCTGAAAAGATCTGGATTCGCTTTGGAGTAGGAAATAACAAAGATTCGTAACGAATCTATGAAGTGGTGAATAGATTTGTTCATCTCTAGTTCCCCGTTTAACCTAACCTCAGTGATTTGTAGAGCATGTTATGAGTTTGCATTTCATAACATGGAGGGCCACAGACATAACTATTGCTCCATGAACCTTTTTAGTCCTTACACTGTTTTCTTCTCCTCAGTCTCCCTTCTCATTCTAACCTAGGATTGCAAATGTGTTTTCCTGAAAACATTGGCTTCTTCCTCCATAGGCGTTCGTAGCTATAGAAACAGCCAAACAGGTTGTGTTAATCTGAGTTTCTGAAATTACATAGCACAGCATTCTACACATCAGAAAAAGAAGAAGGGCTCCCACCTGTAGGGCAACAAAGCGCTTGGGTTGGAAAAGTGGGTACAGCCTTTGTTTAAAAGTGCATTAAAGGGGTATTCTCATCTTAGACAATGGGGCATATCGCTAGGATATGCCCCCATTGTCTTATAGGTGCGGGTCCCACCGCTGGGTCCCGCACCTATAGCCAGAATGGAGCGGGGAGCGCTGCGCCTGGAGGACCCCAGGTTTCCGGGGGTCCGGCCACCACCAGGCGCAGCTCCCCGCGCCGCTCATAGGAATGAATGGGAGCCGGGCCGTGCATGCGCGGTCGGCTCCCATTCATTTCTATGGAGCCGACGGAAGTAGCCGAGCCAGCGCTCGGCTATTTTCGGCGGCCCCATAGAAATGAATGGAGGGCGGCTGCGCATGCGCAGTGCGCCCTCATTCACTTCGGGGGCTCCGTTCTCGATATAGGTGCGGGTCCCAGCGGTGGGACCCGCACCTATAAGACAATGGGGGCATATCCTAGCGATATGCCCCCATTGTCTAAAATGAGAATAACCCTTTAATGGGGCCACATGGCCATTAACAATTACTGTAATTATACAGTGTGGTCTTCATTATTAAATGAAAGGCAGCTGTAGGCTAATTTTCTGTGTGGTTCTTCACAGCAGCATGGCCACAACCCACCAACAGCATGGCCACTCCATGTGGCCATACCCTAAGGCAGAGTGGCCTGGGTATACCTAATTTATTATTTGTGACAAATTAATTTGTTACTAATCAAATTTCTTATGGAACTTTGGCGAAGCTGCCAAATTGAATTTTTCAAAACTTTGTTTATCTCTAACTGTTACCTTACATATACTATATTAGGACACATAGAAGTCCTAAAGGAGGGTACATTAAACACTCCTGGTCACTTTGACAAATGTTATGACTTTAATCTTTTAGCATATGAATTTAACCATATGGCTAACATTTCCATACGGATTCTAGTAATTTACATACAGGATTCAATCTAAGGCAAGAAGGTAAGGTTATAATTTCACAGAGAAATGCTACTAGAAAAAAATCCAGAAAACTCCACAATTTATACATGAATCCAGTTCTTAACAGACAATCGGACCTCAACTAATTGGAAAACATTAAGCATTCTAGTACATTAGCATCAATAAACTGTGAAGTTGCCCAGTTTCTCACTGAGAGGACAATATCACAGGGTACCCAGCCAATCCGTCTTCTTTTCTGGGAAATTTTCCAAAGGTAACAGCTGCAGGAACAGATCATGGTTTTCCATTGATCATGGAATTCTTTCCTTTATTTTGGACCACACATTGCCAGCTAATGCTATGTTGCAAAGACGTGTCCTAGGGTTTTAGCCCTTCATAGTCTCTGGGCAGCAAGAAGATTATATGGTCATCAGTATTACATTAGCTAGCTCGATGCCTGAGGAACTGATGGCTAGATTAACTTGTGTTGATGCATTGTATTCCAACAGAAGAACAGTGTGCTGCAGTAATACTGCTGTTATCTAGTGGTGGACACCAGTAAAATGTTCTACTTAACTGTATTCAGCTTAATTGAAAGTCAACAGTGGTCTATAGTATATGGCTATTTTCATTCTTTGCCAACACTTTCATCACACCAAGCATTTAGTAACCTGCTTTCCAGCTATACTGTTGTTTAAAAGGATTGGTTATATGTTTCTCTACAATTATAGCTCAGCTATTTCCTACAAAGGTCAGTGTGAAACTGGGCACTGGGCACCACTTCTCTGAATACAATTCAAGTCTTAAAATGCTTGTGACAGCAAGCTGAGATTGTATTTACATTGAGAATCAGCACAGCATCAGTAGGGTAAGCAGAAATCGCATTGTAAAGTTGACATACTGGATGAGGCTTTGTGCATATCTTGCTTCGGAACACATCTTCCTTGGCATTGTGCAATGTTACACTTGGCCACTTTGAAGGCTATAAATAATTATGTTCTTTGTTTTTTGTTCTTGATCAAGAACAAAAGGGACTATACATACTGACAAATGAAAATGGTAACAAAATATCATATTGCACATTTTTTCTTCTGTTGTGAAAAGAAATGATACAATATCAATTTGTGTATTATGAAATGATCTATGTATCTGAAAGTTATAGCCTTCCATAACAGGAATGTGTGTTTGATTTTCAATAGAAATACAAAAGTATGGTTGCACAACATGTAATAAGCAATAGGAGTAAAAGTAAATCTGGATATATGTGGCGCTATGCCGACTAAAGATAAAAAAGGAAGTCCTTAGTTACACATATTTGCAAATGCGTGATCATGCCCACTCACCAATCGTCACGGTAACTTCCTGTGGAGTGGGTCCCTACACTCATCTATGCCTCTTTTCAGACTACATCCAAGTCTCCATTATTCAGGGCGTGTGAGACCAGCTAAATAGGAATCCTACCAGGAAGTCCTGGGTGAATGGGCGTCGCCAGGTCCAAAAGAGTTTGCGAGGCTCATTATATAACAATAGAAAGTTCGGACCAGCGATACATCTATATATATATTCATAAGTGCATATCCATAAAGCATTATGCTTTATGGATATGCACTTATGAATATATATATAGATGTATCGCTGGTCCGAACTTTCTATTGTTTGATTTTCAAGACTCTCTGACTGATAATAAAGAAGTATTCAGGCTCTTGATATTTATGGTCTATCCTCAGGTCGTTAATATCCTGTAGGTGAGGGACTGTCCCCGCACCCCGATACATCAGCTTCCAATGCAGCAACTAGCACTTTGAATGGAACAGGAAGGACAGCTTCATTTAAAAAGCAGTAGTCATGCCAGGTTAGTGCAGCTAAGCTCCTATTCACTTCAATGGGAGCTGAGCTACAGTAGACCAGGCTGGCCACTACGCTATTTTAAAGTGCTAGTTCCAGCACCAGAGGCTGCAGAAAACAACTGATCAGTGGGGGTGCAAGGTGTCAGATTCTCATTGATTTAATATTTATGACCTATCCTGATGATAGATCATCAATATCAGGAGTCTAAAAAACCCCTTTAAATAAAGATAAGTATAATGAAATTGTACCAAGGGTTCAATTCCTGGTCAAATATCAGATACTCATTTTGCACATTAACATTGTGATCTTCATGCAATGATTTATGTCATGATTTATTTACTTTTAGATTATATATGAGGATCCTGGATAGTAAGACATCTTAACTGTTATGTATCTAACGAAGAGTTCAAAACCTGGATTGCTACCTGGGCATTAACCCTCAGGCCTTGAGATGTGAAACGGCTGTTGGCTGTGTGTGTATTAAAGGGGTTCTCAGGCAATTAAGAAAATGAAAATACTTAAATATTATTTTATTATAAATATATTCCAAAATACTTTTCATTATTTATAATGGCTTGTTTTGTCTAGGGAGCAATCCTTAGGAGAAACAAACTGGCTGATGTCCTAGTAATAAAGAAAAAAAGGACAGCAGTCCTGTTGAGAAGTAGGACAGGATTTGTGTGTACTAGTAGGACAGCGGCCATTTTGTTTCTCCTAATGATTGCTTCCCAGATAAAACAAGCCATTATATATAATGAAAGGTTTTGGGAATATATTTATAATAAAGTAATATTTAAGTATTTTCATTTTATTAATTCCTGGAGAATCTTTTTAACCGCCAGTGTTTTATGTGCTATGGAGTCCTTAATATAGAGTGATACTTTTAATCTCACCTGAGTGCTATGGATTTATACTTCTACTCTGTAATGAAACTTTATTGTTGACATATTGTTAACTGAGCAGCACCTCTAAATTGTTGGTTGCTGTAGTAACACTGGTCGAAGCAGTGCATGCAGGTCTAATGAGATTTGGTGCCAACTATTCTCTTAAGTTGGACTTTCTTGTTAAAGAGTGATCTTCACTTTGGACAATCTCTATTTGAAAGAAGGGTGTCTAGGCAATAAGCTGCTTCTCATTGTTAAAGTCGATATTACATTAGTAAAATACAATTGTATTAAGAATTGTATTAAGTCTACATATGAGCCTCAACCTCTGCCTGATATAATGTAATGGCACTCCTCCTATAGGGATGTATATATAACTCTGATGCTCATTGTCTATATATAGGGCTATATTTAAAATGGTGCTGCTCCAAATTTGACTATAGAGCTATATATACGGGTTGAAGAGTTCTGTCCTATTGTCTTAAGGGGTATTCCATTGTATTTATTCATTGGCCCCACCAATGTGGCTATAGCTGACAATTTTCGATTTTTTTTATATCCAAAGAAGAAAGTAGAACTAGATCACACATCCTCATGATATGCTTTGATCTAATAACTGCTTCTCAGCATAATTAACATAGCTTCTAAGCGTAATAAATAGTATGCATGCTGTACATGAGGAATTAGTATACATTTTGATTAACAGCATAAGCCCACTCACCACGCCAAGGTTGCCTTTTCAAGTGGGTACCAACTCTAAATTTGGCGCACCAATGCGTGGCAACCACCGATGCTGCAGCACTGCCGCAGCAGGCGGTGAGACCCAGCAGCCAAACAGCACCCCTGCTGCTTGACAATGCCAAACCCAGCACTGGGGCCCACCAATCTACCAGCACAGCACCACAGCAACAATGGCAAAACATACAGCAAAGCACCATGTAAACAGTTGCCAAAGCTCAAGATATGGATTCTGAGCAAAGCACTCCACTAAAATCAGAATACTCTAATAGGTTATAAGAAAATGTTTTTAATCAAAACTAGAGACCCCTAGAATAAAATATTCTGTATTCAGTTTTTAAAGACCTGCTATTATAGAGGGTCATATACAAGACCTAATACAGCTAAGTAAGTTTCAAATTTTATACAAATTAAAGCAAATAGTCTATGGGCCTATATTGTACATCTGTATGTCTATGATTTCATATGGAGGTATAGGGAGGTTTCAGATACATATTGTTAAATATAATTTGGTAGAAACAAAATGTTGATTACTTTCTAGATTCCTTTGGCAGCAAACCTCAGAATTATGATGACTCCACCTGGCAGCACAGTACTTATGGCACAGAACGGAATTGACCTACCGTATATGCTGCTTTATGAACATAACTATCGACAAGGTGCCTAAAAAAGCAGACAAATGAACTCTAAACAAAAAATTTATGTAACAGAACCATTTTGGAAGATAAACCTGAACTACAGTTTCAAAATACTTTTTTTTTCTGTTAGTATTGTTGATGCAATACTTTTGACATGAAGTTTAAAATATATACTTCAACTTATAACCAAAATTTAAAGCAGAATTTCTGAATATCTGCTGTCAAATTCTTTTGACACTTTTAAAAACTATTTATTGAGGTGTTTATTCCGTTGACACATCTTGTTTTATACATTCTATTCCCTACATCTTTGAAGGATTAATAATTTACTGTCTAAAACTTTGGTGCATAATCCTGACTGTCATTTGTCTTTGTGTGGATTTCAGTTTGCTGGTTTTTGGTAACTGACCATAGTGGTCATTAGAGATGAGCGAATCTATTTGCCGCTTCATAGATTTGTATCGAATCCTCCATTTTTCCTACTCCAAAGCGAATCTGGATTTTGTCAGATTCGTTTCGTATTATTTGTAAATGTTCTTAACATTTTGAACGCTAACACTACGTACGATACGTACACAATGTACGCAATGTAAGCATTCTACTTGGCCCCTACCCCGGCCCCCTGAAGCAGGAAAATGACGATACGCCCCCTCAAGAGCGGGAAAGTGAAGATACGCCTCCCTCATAAGTGGGAAAAACCAGCCCGGCCCTCCGGGAACTAACTATTTGCACATATAGGCAGTGAAGTCTCTTCCCTTATTACTCCGCCCTCCTCTCCAGTTCAAGCCAGCGGTGAACAAGATCCACCGCATGGCGAACCAACTGTGACCAAAGTGGGTGGAAATAGTCTTTGGGAACGAGTACCCCGAACCAGAGAGGCTCACCAGCTCCTGAGTAGATATTCGCCTTGCTGGCTGGTGCGGCTAGTGCGGCTGGTGTGGCGGAGGTGGCTGGAGCATCCACTTCACCGCCCAGGAGGAGAACAACAACAACACCTTCCATGCGGCAGAATCCGATTGTGCCAGCATCAGTGACGGCCCACGCCTAGTCCCTATAGGACTACAAGAATGCGGTGGAGGACTGGGTCTTCCAAGTACTGGACCATCCAAGGCTGGGAGACCCTACACTGGAGCGGCGAAAGGGAACCATCCTGTGGTTTTCAGTGGAGCGAGGCTCTGGCTTTCTGGAGGATGACGAGGATGGCAAGGAGTACTTTGTGGGCCACAGGTCAGTGAAACGGCCGTACCTGCCCCAACCCAGTCATAGCCTGTACGTGGGAAATCAGGTAGAATACACCCCCATGGCATCCCTGAAAGGCCCCTTTGCTATCGGGGTTACCATGTTATCTAAGCCCCTGGTCCTTACAACACCACCAGAAGTTTGGCCGGAGGAACCACCAGGCGAAGGACGCATGCGCGTGCCAGATGGCAACCTCCATTTCAAGGAGAAGCTACAGCCGGAGCCTCTGATCCCAGGACTGCCAGTGCCACCACCATCACAGTTGTTTCATCTGGGTCAGCTGACGACAACATCGTTTACGTTCCAGTCCACGGTGATCCAAAGTACCAACTCCCCTGGAAAATGAAGTCAGCAGCAGCCAGGGGAGCTGGGGCTTCTTCCCTGGGTGCAACCTTGCCTCAACCGCTGCATACAGAAGTCGTTACCCCTGCTGTCCCGGCAGGAGAATCCAGAAAAGTAAAGGCGCAAGTGTCTGCAGCGCTCACCAGCATGACCACCACCCGGACCTGGTCAAGTCTGACTTCTGTCAGAAGAGGGCAGTGGAGCTCCACCACGGCAGCCAGTTTGGCCTACAGGAGGCAGGAGCATTCTCTGATCTGATTCAGTAGTAGTTCAAGCGAGGAGGGCTTCAGATCCCTCATCTGAGGAACCCTTCTACTGGCTGAGTTATTTTAAGATTACCTCTGGAGGACCTATGGGAGCCACACCATGGACTACACCTGACAGGTGAGAGCTATTTGGAACTTGTTTTGTTTGTTTGTATTGCCCCCTGTTTCCCTGTTTGGCTCTCACCCAGATGGACATGGATTGTCAGGACTACCCCCCCCCCCATTCTGCAGAAAATTCCCAGTTGTGCCTATTTTCCTTTTTCCCCTTCTCAGATTATTTGGGAGCCCGCTTTGCAAAAAGGGTTCTCTATTTGCTGTATTTTTTTTATTATCCATGTGGATTACACGTTACCTGTTTGGATTACAAACTTACCTCACATGGATTACAATTGAATTTTGGACTGTGTTCCAGTGTTTTATCATGCCAAGCAGCCACGAGGAGAGACTCAAATGTATATCTGAGCCTTTTATGCTTGCAAATGTGAAATTGCACTAAAATGTTTGCATAATTGTCTTTGCTGTATTTTAGCAATAATGTTTTTACAGGTTCAGCAGCGTTCAAGCACTTTAGCCCATTGTGTGTATTCTTTTTCAGGTACTGCAATGTGTCCTACTATGCACTTATTGTACGGTGTTTTTTAGTAAATTATGCACTTAGCCGGATAGCTAGCACCTTACTTTTCTATCTCATATGGACTGCCTCTAAAGACTGTACGCCGCAGCCTAGCTTCGTGTGTATGGCGCAATCGCGAGTCAGTAGTAAACTAAGCATTTGTAAGCACTTTGTACGCTAATGCTTATGTATTGCGTACTTTTAACAACACTTACTGTATGTTCGTAATTTGTGCAGGAATGTTCGCAAAACAACAATTATTTTTTTAACGCAAATTCGACCGAATAAATTTGTATTAAGAATGAATCTTGTCAGAAATTTGTTGATTATTCGCCGAAGCGAAATTTGGATGATTTGCTCATCTCTAGTGGTGATGCAGGAACATTACATACTACAACACCCTGTGGGGGACTTTGGCAAGGGAGTGACAGTTATCTTTAACTTCAAATTCACTTTAACCTATTTTGGTGTCCACTCCATTAGCAGTGGGTGGCAGCTGACATCCTAATGCAACAACCAGGATTGGAGTTATGTCCTATCCTGCTGTCAATAGTGACTGCAGCAAGTGAGTGATTTTCCAGAGAGAGAAGGTCCCCTCTGTAAGCCCATCAGTTCCCAATAAATGTAATTACAGTAGCAGCACTACAATAAGGGAAATAAAGCATTACATTGTTCCCATTGTAGGAAATGGAATCCTTGGACTTGCCAGGTCTGCATGTATTTGCCAGGTCTGTAGTGACAGCTTTGTAGTTGATCTGGTTCACAGATGAGGCATATGAATATGGGGACCCCATCTACTTACATATTCATGATGCTTCACTTGGAAACATAAGTGAAAACTGATTTGGCGGTTGTAAGAGCCCAAACAGCAGTATTGGCTGGTAAAGGTTTCTCACACTTTTGGTTGAGTATTTCTAAAAAAAAAAAGGTGTCTCGTATTCTTCATATTAACACAAAATGTATTGACTGTGACTAGTTTTGTGAAAAGGAACCTGCTATATTTCTTAACACATTGAGACAGGTTCCATTTTCTGAACTTCAACCATTACATCTAATTCCACTGGCAGATCAGAGGATTGCACATTCATCTGGGAATATATAGGTAAAAATGTTCTTATAAAAGTACTAATACAGATCTGTATTTAGGCTTTCTTTTACATGAGGCAATGGTTCAGTTCCAGTTATACCTTTCTGTGTGAACTTTGTTTACTGCTGACAATCATTTTTCTATTGCTTTCCTCTATTCCATTCTTGATTATTACACTTCCTTTTTCAACTTTGCTCAGAGATCAGCAATTTCCCCAAGGTCACCTGAATGCTCAGGTACACAGGAATCCTAATTAAATCCTTTCTCTTGGGTGCCTAGTGTCTCTATCACTAGTCTTCTATGCGTTAAGACTCTGGTGACAGTGAGGTGTTGACACAGCATTACCAGGAGCTTAAACATTTCAGCTGTGGAGCAGAGATGGGGCTGGAATGAGATTAAGGATTCTGTCTATATAAATGTCTTACTTCACTGCAGGATCACATTAATTTGAAGCATTAGCTCTTGTCATCTGCCTAAGCCAAAAGTCTAAGTACCAGAATTTTACAGCCCATCATAATAAGTTGATAAGAAGACTTCACAATGGGATAGAATACATTTAGATAAGGTCATACATCTTAAATACTAAAGTGAGGGTTCATTTAATGCATTAATGTATGTATCAAAACATATTTTATCCCCTATTTTAAAATAGTTTTGATTAATAAGTAGAGGTTAGCGAATTGATTCTAAACTAATTGAATTTGTTACAAATTTCACCAAAAAATTCTAATTTCAGCAAATCTGTAACTATGTTGATATGTCCCTCACAAATCTCTCTATATGGCAGCCACCAATTTACAGATCAGAAGACAAAAAAAGGCAACTCCAACCAAAAAAGGATAATTTTTGTACCATTTTTGTTTAAAAAGAAAATCAAACAGGGCAGTGTGTTTTTAAACAGGTTGTTTGCACCAGCTAACATCTGTTTACCCATAGTAATATGGTATATGTTGCTGTCATGTTAAGATTACTAAAGCTGCCTTAGTGTAGACGAGCTTGAAAGGGGTTTAATACAGTACTAGAAGACCTACTGTCAGACACAACTTTTCAGGGCAATTGGGGCACTTTCAAATCAGGTAGAATTTATTCAGACTGAATCAAATTGGTGGCCTATTCTACTAAATCTGACCTGAAATGTACACATAGTTTGTCAGTTCATAGGTTAGTTTTTAAGACAAAATCGTGAAAAAAGTCTTGCTGAGAAAATAGGAGTTTGTTTCTTTTAGGTCTCTTACATCGTTCACAGTAGGGATGAGCGAACTTTTGAAAAGTTCGGTTCGCTTCGCTTCGGCGAACTTTCTTGAATTTCGGATTCGTACGAACCGAACCTAAAACGAACCTTGCTATAACGACTGAATAATTGCTTCTACAATAATGGGAGTCAGATAGGGTATAGTTTTCGTTTACTTGCAGTTGCTATTACAATGAAAAAATGGAAAAAATCCAAGTGACTTCAACAATGGCGAAGCAAAATATACGCATATTAGAGAATTTACACTAATGCGTACGCTAATGCAAACATTCCCGCACAAATAACGAACATACAGTGTAACGTTGTCAAAGGTGCGCTACTTAACTGAATATGTACGCATTAGCGTACGCATACACTGCGTCTGCGAACATTCCTACTTAAGTAACGAACATACAGTGTAGCGTTGTCAAAGGTACGCTACTTAACTGAATATGTACGCATTAGCGTCATGAACAGCATGAGTCTGAAGTGCCTGTACAGTTAAGGCCACAGCTCAACCATCCCTAAAACAGACTTTAAACTAATAGCCTTTTATCTACAAGGCCAAAGAATTAGTCAGAAAACCTGACAGATGTCTACTGAAAAATGACTTTGACACAGTTTCTGCGGTGCAGACGGCGCAAAACGTTGCGCGCCGGCACCAGAAGAGTTAACAATGCCATTTTCTCACTAGTGGCGCAGCTTCTTTTAATGCTGAAGCAAAGAAATCGTCCCCTCAAGAGCGTGAAAACCATGGCACAGCCCCCTGTAGCGCGGGAAAATCTAATCCAGCCCGCCAGGAACTTGCTGGGGGGAGCATTGAGAGCGAACACTCCACCCCCTTAGCTCCTCCTTTATCTCCGGTGTATGCGAAGAAAGAGAGAGACAACAACATGGCGTCCCGTCAGCGCGGCCCTAGTTGGGGGGATATGGTCTGGGGCACCGACCCATATGAGCCTACACCTAGACCAGCGGAGGTTCGCCTGGACCAACTTATCCGCAAGGCACAGCTGGTGCCGAACCCCGAAGTGCCTCATCTACCGGTGATAGCAGCTGGAGATCCTGCAAGCGAGGCCGCACACGTGGTCCCGAAGATGGACGCAACCAGCGGTGCACTCAGGAAGCCACAATACGTCCGGGCCAAAGTCCAAGTCGAGACGGCCGGGCCTGCAGAGGAAGTCCACAACCGAGTGGCCGGAGTCCCCACCTCACCTAAGCCCCGACATAACGACCTCCGACAGAACCCCATCGTTCCTGCTGCGGTAACTAAAAATGTTACTACCCTGTGGGACTATAAAAGGGTTGTAGAAGAGTGGGTGGTCGAGGTGCTGGAACATCCCCGACGTGGTGACCCGACTCTCGAAAGGCGCACCGGGACTGTGCTTTTGTTCAGCGTGGACCGCGGCATGGGGGTTCATCACAGACGAGGAGTCCGCTGAGGAGCTGTACGTTAATCGTTGCTCCGTGAAGAGGCCATACCTCCCTCCAGCACGACACAACCTCCATGCGGGCGACTTCGTAGAATTCACGCCTATGAAGAGCCTACAAGGCCCCTTTGCCACCGGGGTGAAGGTCATCACCAGACCACCGAGGCCGCAGGCACCTCAAGAGGAATGGGAAGATCACTCCGCGACCACCACCCTTACTCACTGTCCACGAGAGGATGAAGCGGGAGACAGTCAGCCAGGAGCAAAACCTCTTCTCGGCGAGCAAGAGCTACTCATTCCCGAGCTTCCTCCACCGCCCGCGTTCCAGGTGGGTCAGATTACAGGCAGCAAATTTATTTTCAACCCCCTGGCCACCTACCACCTGATGCAGAAGGCACCAGCAGCCCAATCTGTTGCCCGGGGTAGGCCTCTGGCCAAGCCTCTACAACCCGAAGTTTGGTCGCCAGTGGGCCCGGCAGGAGCATCCGGGCCTTACAGGGTCCGTTCCAAAATGGCTACCACAGTCACCAGTGTGACCACTGGGACCCTGCCCCGACCAGTGCCACATCCATCTTTAAGAGGACGCTGGGGAATGGCCGCTGCCTACCGTGAGGCCTATCAGAGGCAGGAGCGCCCTCTTATGTCATTCAGCTCCAGCAGCGATGAGGAGGATGTGCCAGCTTTCCACTAAGGGTAGCCCACACTCAAGTACTGGCAAAGAACTACAGGACTAATGGGAGACACCCCGTGGACTGAGCCCTGACTGGTGAGAACCTGTTGGCTATGTTTTAAATTGTTCTGTTGCCCGTGTTTTAAGTCTCCACCATGATGGACATGTGTGGCTGGACTCCCACCATCTGCAATAATCCAAGTTGCGCCATGTTTGCGCACCACATCCTTTTTACCCCCTTTTCAGGTTGTTGGAAAATCACTTTTAAAAGGGTTTGTCAAGAAACCTTTTCAGCTATTTATAACCTATTTTATTACCCATGTGGATTACAAATTTCAATTGAATTTGGGACTTTGTTAGAGTCTCAAGCCAAAGAAGAAGAAAAGATGGACTTGAATGTAACCACAGATATCCTATATTATGCTTTTAATATATTTGCACTTAAATGTTTGCACTAATATTTTAACTTTCAGCAACGATCAAGAATATTGCCCATTGTGTGTGTTTCTTTGCAGGTGCCACAATGTGTCCTCCAATGCACTTTAATGTATGGTCATGCACTTAGCCAGATAGTTAGCACCTTACTTGTCTCTACCTCAGATATATATGCTGCCTCTGAGGGCGTTTCACACTAACGGTTCATGGTAGCCAGGTGTCAGAGCCACAAGCAGTTTTCTCTTATTCCTTCAGGGTTATCCTCGCTGCTATAGATGTGTCTTATATGTGTCAGGAGAGAATAGTCTCTCACTGGAACTCTGGTAGGACAGATTCCTCCTCCTAGTTCACTATGTCCTGAGGCCTTGAGCACCGCCTCCAGGAAAAAAATAACTTGCAGCTACTGATAGACATCAAGGTGACAAAGCGTAAAGCATTATCAGGCTTTGGTGCTTGGAAGGGATTACAGAATGAAGCCACCCTTCCGTTTGTGGGCTTATCATTTCACAATGGTGGGATTACAGAGTGAAGACACCCCCATGCTTTCTTTGGTATTCGTGGCCAGAATATTCAGAGTCAGTCAGAAATGGTTGCTTAGTGCAGTTTACATAGGTTGTTCATCTGCTGAGAGGGGATAACAGAGATCGGACACCCTACTCACAAGGCAGGAACGTACCAGCATAGTAGTGCAATAGTCTATATGTGTATGTAATGTCATTTATATGTATCTGGTGGACCAGCAGGTGTCAGTAAATACTCTGGCAGATTCGGATGTAGTTTTACCAGAATGGTATGGTCCTTAGTCCATTCTGACCCCCTCTGCTGGAGAGAAGTTAAGTTATTCCAACTTCCTGCAGTGAGGAGGAAATTACAGTTTAGTCAGGGAGTTGAACCCTGTACCCTGATTGGGGAGGACAGGTGCAGGACAGCAGAGCACCTTCAGCTCTGCTGTACCCTAAAGACAGAGTAATATAGTCAGCAATAAGGCACACCAATACTCTCAAGGGAAGCCAGACTTAAAGGGAACCTGTCATCTCCGAAACACCCCCTGAACTAGAGTAAGCGGTGTATAGTGTAAGTGATGCTGAATCAGAATATATAAGTTTTATCTTCATACTCACTTCCATTCCGACGCTGTGCTCCTACAAACCGGCAGTAAAATACATTGAGAGGACTCTTCATTGAGTCCTTTCCATTATGTGAGTGAGCACCGGAGTCCACTGAGTGCATTTTACTGCCGGTTTGTGGGAGCACAGAGTCAGAATATAAGAGAGTATGAAGATAAAACTTACATATTCGGATTCAGCATCACTTACACTATACATCTCTTACTCTAGTTCCGGGGGAGTTTCGGAGATGACAGGTTCCCTTTAAGAGGTAACCTCAGCTTAGAACAGGAAGCCTGAAACTTGAATTTCCAAGCATCTGCCAAGTATAAGCAATAAGCTGCACTTGCTGGACACCAAGCTGAAGGATGAACTGAGTTATTTGCATTCAAAGTTAAGTCAATAAAACTAAGTTGGATCATTCCCAAAAGTCTGCGCATCATTCCCATCTGACGACCCTCAATTATTACTACTAGTAATTTTCTGCAGCCGGAGCCACCGCCTGGGGCCTGTTCATCTCACGAGGTAGGAACACCGTGACAATCCCACCAAAGACTTAAGTGGCCTAAATACCCCTTGGCACTCCTACCCCTGGACATAAAGGAAAATCACCTTAGAGGGCCTGGAGGGGGAAAGGGTCGCCCCCATAGCAACCACGGCACCCCGGGCACTGCAACTGCCGAGACTGAACTCTATAAACCCCCCACCAACCACCCTCGCAGCCGGCCAATTAAAACACACAACACCTTAAGTTGGGTAA
>ONZH01015158.1:0-21533 GCA_900303285.1 Rhinella marina
GAGTCTCCTGGCTTGTGAATGGCTGAGTTATAGGTGCCAAAAAATTCAAAATGCGGGAGATGCAATTTCCTCGAGCATGGCGAGATACTCGTCCGAGCAGCGAGCACTTACGAGTACCCTAATACTCGAACGAGCACCAAGCTCGGACGAGCATGCTCGCTCATCTCTAATTAGAAGCTCACAGCACAACATGATTGGAGAGAATGGAATGGGTCTACGAGGGGACTCTGGACCATATTAAAAAATAGATGCTGTTTTACTGTAAATTTGTGTGCTATGCACATGGTGAGACCATAACTATGTGGTTGCAGAGTTTGAATTGATCCTATAGTAAGTAGTATGTGTTTGAGCGTAAATTTAATCAGTGTTAACAGATGTACAGGTTGTAATACAAAAATGTCAATTACTTACCGGTAATTTGATTTTCCGATGTCCATGACCGCACCAGGAGAGAGGGTCCGCCTCCCAGGACAGGAAACCCACAGGTATAAATTTCACAAGGAGCCTCTCCCTCATAAGTAGTTTCCAGAGATGAGAGACCACCTCCATTCATTCGTATTCCTCTTGGCCGGTCCAATCTTTTTCTTGTTGTTTAGTATAGTATATAAATATACTTTTTTTTTTTTTTTTTTTTTTTTTTTTTTTTTTTTTTTTTTTTCAGATCAGATTCCACCACCAGTTCAGATAGAAACCAGAAAAGGAAGGGAATATAAGGGGTGCTGTCATGGACATCGGAAAATCAAATTACCGGTAAGTAATTGAAATTTATCCCTCGTCCTATGACAGCACCAGGAGACATCCCAGAGAGTGGAAATTAGGGGGGGGCACAGCCTGAAGGACTTTACGCCCAAAGGAAAGATCAGACACTGTAGAAAGATCTAATCTGTAGTGTCTTAAAAAAAAAAAAAAAAAAAAAAAAAAAAAAGTGGAGGCAGAAGACCAAGTTGCAGCTTTGCAAATGTCCATGATAGAAGCTTCCGCTCTTTCTGCCCATGAGGTAGCATTGCTCGGGTAGAATGTGCCGTCCATCCTGCAGGAACCGGTTTCTGTACAGAGATATAAACTAGAGAGAGAGCCTGTTGATCCATCTAGCTATAATAGCTTTACTAGCAGACTGCCTTATTCTGACCCGAAACTGAATAAACAGGGAAGAAGACCTTCTCAATCTTAGTAGCTACAAGATATTTTAAAACACATTCCCTTACATCTAAACAGTGAAATTCCACCTCTTTCTGATTTTTTTGGGGAAGCACAGAAGGAGGCAGAATATTTCTGATTCCTATAGAAATTCGACATTACTTTAGGCAGAAAAGCAGATCAGGTTTCAACACTATCCTTCCTCTTGATATAATTGTGTAAGGAGGAGAGATAGATAGAGCTTGGAGCTCACCTATCCTTCTTGCCGAGGGTGATGGCCACCAAAAAGATACATTCAAGGTAAATATCTTTATTGGTACAGAGTCTAGGGGTTCAAAGGATGTTTCATCATGGCTTGTAATACCAAGTTTAATCCCAGGGGAGGAGTTCTAATCCCTATCCATTGGAAAAGATCTGGATACCGCTTTACAAATCTATAACCAAGGTGACAGGCCAACCTAGAATCAAACAAAACACTCAATGCTGCTATTTGGACTTTCAATGTACTTAGAGCTAGCCCTTTGTCTAGTCCCTTTTGAAGAAATCTAAAATTTCGATAAGTTAAGATTATAAGGAAATGGATGGAGGGATCCCTAAAAACCTAAAGAATGCCCACCAAGTTTTTGCTTAAATCCTAGTAGTCACAGTTTTTCTACTCTGAAGCATGGTGGAACCCACTAACATTGACAAACCCCTATCTAATAAAAGGCACCGTTCAAAAGCCACGCAGTCAGGCGAAGGCCCTTCACTGGGGGATGAATAATTGGGCCCTGGCTCAGAAGGTCTGGAATTTCTGGGAGTACCCACGGATCTGATACAGACAGGATCCTCAGCCAAGAGAACCAGGCCCAGCGGGGGCCAAAAGGGGGCTATAAGTATGACCCTTGCCCTGTCTTCCCTGATCTTTTTCAACACTTTGGGAAGTATCTGAAGTGGAAAGAAAGCATATAGGAGGTCTTGACTCCAAGGCTGGAGCAGTGTGTCTACTGCCATCAGACAATCTGCCGGGGATAGAGAGAAAAACCTTTTCACCTTCCTATTCTTCCTGATGGCGAAAAGGTCTATCTGAGGAACTCCCCACATCTCTACCACTTTTAAGAAAATAGACTGATTTAGGGACCATTCTTTCTGATCCAAAGAGTGACGACTTAAATAGTCCGCTTTCCAGTTGTCTACTCCCCTGATGTGAAGGGCCGACAAGGCTCTTCCCTCTACTAGAAGGAAAATCTGAAGCGTCAGAGACCCCAGGATTTCGGACCGGGTCCCCCCCTGATGGTTCAGATATGCTACAATGCAGCCATTGTCTGACAAAGTTTTCACATGCCTGTCCTTGATCATGGGGAGTACTTCCTGGATAGCCCTCAGAACAGCTAGGAGCTCGTTTTGGTTTGAAGAACTGTTCGAGATTGGGCAGTCCCAGGAACCCTGAAATAGAGAGTCTGCCACATGAGCCCCCCAGCCACGAGGACTGACATCCGTAGTTATCACTAAAGGATTCACAATTCTCCAGGGGACTCCCTGGGATAAATTCTCTGGAGAGAGCCACCAAGCAAGGGACTGACATGTTTGTTTTGAAATGGTAATTTTCCTCTCCAAATTCCTTCCTTCTCCTGAACAGGCCTCCAGAATTTCCCATTGTAAAGTTCTTGAATGAGCCTGGGCCCACTGAATAGCTGGAATACAGGAGGTCAGGGTTTATAATACTGACCTCCCCCTCCTTATGGAAACCCGGGGATTGTCTGAGTAACTGAACTGCTGACCTTACCTTCTGGATCTTGTCTTGGGGTAAAAAAATCTTTGGACTGCAGCGTCCAGAATTATCCTTAGGAACCTTTGTCTTTTTATCGGGACTACCCTTGACTTTTTCTCGTTCAGGAATCCAGCCAAGGTTGTCAGGATCTGCTTTCACTTTCTGGACCTGAAAATACACAATCTTGACTTGAGGCTACAATCAAAAAGTCATCTAAATATGGGACAAACAGGATGTCCTTCTCTCTTATATGTGCTGCCATCTCTGCAATTAATTTGGTGAAGATTCTCAGGGCCATTGCAATCCCAAATGGTAATACCTGGAATTGAAAATGCCTTAGTATCCTTGGAAGACCAAACCCTACCCTGAGATACTTCTGGTGTTCCGGAAGGATCGGGAGATGATAATAGGCGTCTTTGATATCCAACACTGCCATATAACAGTCCTCGTACAATAAGTCCATTACTGACTTTATCGTCTCCATTTTGAAATGTCTCTAGTGCAGGATTTAATGACTAAGTTTATGATGGTCCTGTATTCTCCATCTGACTTGTTTACTAAAAAGAGAGTGGAATAAAAGCCCCTTCCTTCCTCTTCTTTTGGACAAGGAATAAGTGCTCCTTTCTGTATGAGATTTGCCACTTTTTTTTTTTTAGAGAGGCCTGCTGAGAAGGCCCTACATTGGTGATTTTTAATTTTTCCAGAGGAAAGGTTTTTAAATCTATTTTGAAGCCTTCCCTTGGGAATTGGAGAATCCAGGAGCTGTTCGATATCTTTTCCCAGGCTGGAAGGAATTTTTTTAATCTTCCTCCCACCCTGGCGTCATTGTGGATTTTCCTTTCTAGTTGTATCAGAGGATTGCCCTTTGAATAGGACATTTATCATTCTTCTTAATAGGGCTTTTCTCCCTTCCCTTGAATTTCCTACCCCTCTGAAAGGAGAAATTTTGTTTCCGAAAGGACGATGGGAAGCCTTTTTTTTTTCTATCTCCTGCTTTTTCTAAGATGTCATCTAATGCGGGTCCAAACAAGTATTAATCTCGCATGGGACACTACACAAGCGACTTTTTGATGCTACATCCCCTGACCAATTCTTTAACCATAAAGCTCGTCGAGCTGTATTGGCTACTGAGGAAGATCTGGCACATAATCTGATTGCAGCAGAGGCATCTGCAAGGAAATCCGCTGCTTTAGCAATAACTGGAAGAGACTCCAGAATTTTTTCCCTAGTAGTTTTATCCCTAATTTGGTCTTCTAGTTGTTTAATCCATAAGATTAGTGCCCTGGAAGTACATGTTGCTGCAATATTAGGTTTAAAAGCTGCCCCAATAGATTCCCATGTTTTCCTAAGAAGACTATCTGCCTTCCTATCCATGGGATCTTTAAATTGACCAAGGTCATCAAAAGGAAGGGAATATCTACGCAATACTCTGGCAATGGGGACGTCTATCTTAGGTGCTTTCCAGAATGGCTAGAGAAGATTTCCCAGAATGTTTAGCTTTATGATGACGAAGCTCTTTATGGGATAGAAGAGTATTACTGACTTTTTCCCTAATCATTCTCTTCATACACTTCATCATGGATGGGGATTCTTCTGTTATAGTATTTTCAATACCCGTTTTACATAATGCTTTAGGGTAAGACTGGGCCAATTTTGATTTACATAATCCGCATTCTTTATGCCGAGTTTTAATAGTCGCTTTTTAGGTTTATCCTGGAGAAAAAAACAAACAATATGGCCTCATATAAGCCCACATATCCTACTATATACCAGCCTGGATAGTGCCATACCCATACCCATACCCTTGTCCTACCATTGGTGCAGGGGTAACTGGGTCCTTAGGGGTTTCACCAGAGCTTTCCATGGTGGTAGTCCCTGTAGCCTAGGATTCGGAAGAACCTCGCAAGAATCCTCAGGCAGGCTGGTCTGGGCTGATGGATCTTCTTACTTGCTGCCAGGCACATATATGAGCAGACTCTGCTTAATATATACACAGAATGCGGAGACCACGCTAATCCATCAAAAAAACTGCGTAGTCCGCAAGCCCCCCCCCCCCCCCCCCCCGGAGGAATTTTGACCTCAGGTGGTGCACGCCGGAAGCACATCGGGCGCTGACAGAAAACCATGCCTCTTGCCGGCTCCTCCCCCCTCTTGCCTTACTGTGGCCGGACTCCTTATCCAAGCAGCGCGCGCCCTGCCCGATGCCGCCAGGTGCGCTGCTAGCTTCTTCCGTCCAACGCTGATGCCCCGTCCTGCGCTGTCTCCAGCATCCTCAGGGAGGCGTCCATCAGAATGCCTCCGGTGAGTGTTTACGCCTCTTCAAGAGGTGTGTGTGTGTGTGTGTGTGTGTGTGTGTGTGTGTGTGTAGCGCGGACCTCACCCAGCGCAAACCTCTGCCCAGCCAGCAATTATTCCAGGGAGAAACTACTCCCTATCCATTCAAAATAACAAACCTGTAGGTTGTCCATCCAGGACAGGAAACCACACTGATGAGGGAGAGGCTCCTTGTGAAATTTATACCTGTGGGTTTCCTGTCCTGGGAGGCGGACCCTCTCTCCTGGTGCTGTCATAGGACGAGGGCTAAATACCATATTTTAAACTTTTATAGAGAGAAGTTCTGTTTTATGGCGCAAATTATATCTGTCCAGACGTCCCAAATTATTTTTCTGACAATACTTTGTCACCAGAGAAGTGCACATAAAACAACGTGTTTCGGGGAATACAAGGTCCCCTTCATCAGGTTACAAACTTATTAAATACATAAACAACATGCAAACATTTATAGTGTACATACCTTGAAAAAAAAAACGCATTGGTGCGCGGTACTAGTTGAATAGAATATTCATGAGTGGTCAACTCACATTGGTATACTGTATTGCTCCCAGAAAGACAACAAAGACACTGTATCAACAATCCAGTATTGTTCATCAATGTTGGGCCTCTATATAATTTAGATTTAATAGGGAAAACGAGCATTAGCCTTTTAAATAAATGTATTTTGAATAGCTGAAGTGAGGTTTACGTGATTGGCTTCTTGGAGCGCAAGCCGGATCAGACTGTGTGTTCCAAAGCGAGGAAGTTACTAAGCCTCCAAAGGACGCCCACTAGGGGTGGGAGGCAGGGGCATTGCTAGGCTAAAACATTCGGGGCCTAGGCCCCTGATGTTTTCCCCCAGGTCCCGAATGTCCTGCCTGTTAGACAAATACAATTGTATTGCCGTCCTCAGGACGGCAGTACAATTGAACATAACAGACTGCACGATAGGTAGGACCTGTGATGACATCACAGGTCATGTGATCAGTGCCGTCCAATCCTGCACTGGTCACATGACTGTGACATCATCGCAGGTCTTTTTATAACCCTTGTCTTCTAAACTGAAGAGGAGAATTGGGGGGAAGAAGCTACAGTGAGCTCTGCTACATCAGAAGAGGTAAGTGAAGGGAGAAGCAGAGGGATGCTGGGAGTTGTGGTTATTTAACTTTGACTGTATGTTAGGGCAGAAAGGAGGGATGTTATCATGGGACTGTGTGTTGGAGGTGACTTGGGCAGGGTTCTGTTAGGGTACTTTCACACCTGCGGCATGGGACTCCGGCAGGCTGTTAGGATCTGTGCTGCCGCAGGTGCACGTGTGGGGCCAGAACTACGCTCCGGCCCCATACACTTTAATGGGGGCAGGCCACGGATCCGGCTGCAGCACGGCTACCCCCGACGAGAGGTGGCCGGAACAAAAGTACAGCATGTTGTACTTTTGTTCCGGCCGCCTCTCGCAGGGTTTGCCATGCTGCAGCCGGATCCATGGCTCGCCCCCATTACAGTGAATGGGGCCAGAGTGTAGTTCCAGCCCCACATGTGCCCCTGCTGCAGCACGGATCCGGCGGGCTGTTCACCCACCGGAACAGCCTGCCGGAGTCCCCTGCCGCAGCTATGAAACTAACCTTAGGCTACTTTCACACTTGCGCTGTAAGGATCCATTTGTGAGATCCGTCACAGGCTCTCATAAACTGTCCAAAACTGATCAGTTTTGTCCTAATGCATTCTGAATGGAAAAGGATCCGTTCAGAATGCATCAGTTTTGCTTCAGTTCAGTCAGCATTCGTTTTAGAGGCGGACACTAAAACACTGCTTGCTGCGTTTTGGTGTCCGCATGAAGAAACTGATCCAAACTGGCTATTTAAAAGATAATACAACCGGATCCGTTCATAACAGATGCAGACGGTTGTATTACCATGACTGAAGCGTTTTTGCTGATCCATGACAGATCCAGCAAAAACGCTGGTGTGAAAGTAGCCTTATTTACTTTGGACTGTGGCGTGCAGTGATTTATTTACATGGGACTGTATGTTGAAGGCGGCTGTTGGAGGGAGTGATATATACATAGGACTGTATGTTGATGACTGCTATGGGAATGATGATATTTACATGGGACTGTATTTGGAGGGGACTATAGATAGAGAGGGATGTTATTTACATGGACTGTATATTGACTGTATAGTGATGTTATTTACACAGGAGGGAAATAGCTTTATTCATACAGAACTGTATGGTGGAGGGGCTGAGGAATTATAATTTCTGAGGACACTAAAGGGAGGAATATAACTACAGTGGGCACTTCAGGGTGAGCATTATAACATTAGGGGGAGCGACATAAATACTGGGGGCACTGTAGGGGTATTATAAATCCAGGGGACATTAGGCGTTCTTATTATTACTGGGGCTCTATAGGAGAGACTTATAGATCTGCCTTATTTCTACTAAGAGCACTATGGGGGCCTTATTACTACTGAGGGGTCTGTAGAGAGCTTGATTATAACTGGGGGAACAATAGGGGGCCTTATTACTACTGGGGGCTCTGTGAGGGCATTATTAATACTGGAGGACTCTTCTACTAATGGAGACAATCTTGGGGAGCATTATCAGTGCTGGGGTCACTGTAGAGTGCAGTGTTACTAATAATGGAATTACTATTGGTAGGACTATTACTATGGGGAGCACTATTTCTCCAGGATAGTATTTGAGGTATTGGGGAGCGCAGCGAGCAGCACGATAACACTGTGGGGTCTCCAGGTTGGGGGATGATGATAGAAATGTGATGAAGCTAAGATGTCCGTGTGTCACATTCTGCAGAGACGAGGCGGCTGAGAGAAGTTGTCCGGGCCGATTGGAGAAGATGATGACAAAGAAGATCTAAATCAGAGGAGACGTCACCTGGGAGGCCCTGGATGTGAGGTATGTTCTCCTGTTGGGACGAGGGTCGACATAGAGAATTGGGCCATATTCATTGGGGCTTGGGCCCTGGATCTTTTGAGACCCTAACAACGCCCCTGGTGGGAGGATTGTTTGAGTGGCAGCATCTTGGCGAGCGCTGCAGGGGACCGTCACGCGATCACTATAGAGGTGATCATGTGATCGATCACCTAGCGACAGGACGCCAAAGGACTGGAAGCGCTGTCAGAAGGTCTGGAGGACTGCCAGATGGTACAGGGGTCAGCGCATGAGGAACGCTGTGCAGCACTGGGACACTGATAAACTGTAAGTGCTTCTGAGGTTTATGAAGCGCTGTACAGGTAAAATATAAGCACATATGAGGCTAAGGAGCACTGTACATGTGTACAGATTGTTCCTAGGTGACAAAGATGGATATAAAAAGATACAAAAAAAAATTAATATATAATGTATAGAAAGTGAAAATATAAAAAACAATATATAAAAGCACATATCAAGAAAAGAGATCACTCAGGATAATAGACCATTAATAAAAATAAATGGATAGATAAATAAATATAGATTAAATGTAAATATACCGCATTAAATAAGCACATTCATCAGAAAATGAGACCTTATGAAGAATATATGGGTCTACATATTATGTATAATGTGGTCACATTCTGATCTCATAGATCTAATCCCTTTAAACCCTTTACAAATTAATCTCAAAGGCCTCATTTAGGCCATGTGGATTTAAACTATTTAGTTTAAAAATCCAGTACATCTCCCGTCGCCGGATGTACTGGACATCTTCTCGTTGGTGAGTGGGAATCTGTTCAATTGGAGTTATCTTAAAACCCACTGCACGGCCATCATGATACTCCGCTGCATGTTTAGACACACTATGTTTTTGATATTTCTTACGTATATTGGATCGATGCTTGTTCAATCTATTTCTTAGGGTCTGGGTGGTTCGTCCAACATATAGCAGATGGCAAGGGCATTCCAATACATATGACATGTGTGAAGTTGCAATCAAAATTGCCCTTGATTTGAAAAGACTCTCCCTTAGAGCTATTTTGAGTTTTTCTTTGGCAGATCATATTGCAGCAGAGACATCTTTGAGTGATTTGCATTTATTACTCCCTTTAAAAAGACATATTAGTTCTGGTATTTTGGAATGGATTGTCTCTCTCTTAATTTGCTTGGTGCCAGAATATTCTTAAGGGTCCTGGCTCTCCTGCATGTGAGATCAGGAGCCTTAGGAATTGGCTTACTCAAAACCGGGGCTCTTTTCAAAATGTGCCAGTGTTTGTTCAAAATAGTTTTGATTACTTTAAAATTTTGATTATACGTTGTAATAAAATTGAAACCAAAAGTATTATCTTGAGTCTTTAGGGGGTCCTTATGTTTTGGAATCAAGCATTCCGTTTGTGTGAGTTCAGGTGCTTTCCTTATAGCTCCACTTATCAGATTCTTTGGATACCCTTTTTGGCGGAACCTGGCTGCGAGGACGTCACATTGTTGGTTAGTCATCTTTGGATGTACAGTACTAGAGATGAGCGAGCATACTCGTCCGAGCTTGGTGCTCGTTCGAGTATTACGGTACTCGTAAGTGCTCGCTGCTCGGACGAGTATCTCGCCATGCTCGAGGAAATGGCAACTTCCGCATTGTGCATTTTTGGCGCCTAAAAACTCAGCCAATCACAAGCCAGGAGACTCTGCGGTACACCCAGCATCACGTGGGGCCCTTACATGTCGATAGCAGGGGTTGGCTGGCCTGATCAGGTGACCCTGGAATATACTAGTGACTGGCCACGGTGCTCGGCTCAGATGCTGTCTGGATGTCGTTAGGGATAGAGCTGCTGCGTTTCAGGGAGAGTGTTAGGGCCTGCATTTAGTTCTTTGTTAGGCAGGAGTGATCTCCCAAGAACCCAACAGCCCTTCTAAGGGCTACAAGAATTTTTTTTTTTTTTTTTAATGTTATATCTCAGTGATACAAATCCATTTCACACAGCAGTGTGGGACCATTTTGTGTGTCATAGTTCAGTACACTCACTACAATCCGTATTTTCTGTCCAGGTGACACTTTCTGTACGTCACTTAATCCAACCGGATCTTCTCTACTCCTCCTCCTCCATGTCGTCTTTGCCTAACGCTGACCAAAAAAACGCCATTTTTTAGAGGTCCAACTGGCAATTTTACCACAATTTTTCCGGAGGTCCACCTACAGGCCCTCTCTCCAAACAGTTTTTCCGGAGGTCCACCTACAGGCCCTCTCTTCAAACAATTTTTCCGGAGGTCCACCTACAGGCCCTCTCTCCAAACAATTTACGTCTTTTTCCTATCTTTCTCTCTCTCCAAACTATTTTTCCGGATAGCTGCCATATACGGTATTAAACTGAGAAGAATACATAGAACACATGCCACACTTGATCAAGCTCATAATTTACAACTGTACCGGTTGATGCAAAATTTTTAAGTTGGGGTCCTGCGTCGTCATTCACTGAATTTCACTGATCTCCTCAAAGAACTGAAAGACCATTGTGGAGAAAGCGGCACAGCTCGCCATCAAAGTGACGAACCCCAACGCCAGACATCATTTTGAGGTTTCCAGGTTTTCACCCAGCCTTCCCTAGGCAGAGCCTTGGTCCCCTGCAAAAAATGCTCGAGTCTCCCATTGACTTCAATGGGGTTCGTTATTCGAAACGAGCACCCGAGCATCGGGAAAAGTTCGACTCGAATAACGAGCACCCGAGCATTTTAGTGCTAGCTCATCTCTAACAGTTACGTCTAATCCTCTTAAATTGGCCAAAGGGGATGTTGCGTTTCCAGGAACTGTAATGTGTACTAGTGAAATGTAGATAGCTGTTGCTATCAACTTTTTTAAAAAGGTGCATGTTGTAATGTTCTCACCTTGACTTAGGATTTCAAGATCCAGGAATTCCGTTCTCCTATTACAGGGTCCTGTGAGGGTGATGCCCCAGTTATTGGTATTTAGATCAGCGGTCCCCAACCACCGGGCGGCGGTGGCAGGGGACAAGGAGATAAGCGCTTCTATTGTGGAAGCGCTCATCTCCATAGTCATCTGTATCGCCGTCCTCAGGACGGCGATACAGATGCCTGTGCTGCGGTAGGGCAGGGAGAGGCGTCTCCCCTGCCCGTTCCTCTGATAGGCTACAGGCACTAGGCCTGCAGCCTATCAGAGGCCAGCTCAGGCGGTGCGATGACGTCATCGTGCCGCCTGAGCCATGCAGAGCGGGACACAGGCCGGAGGAGGCCTGCATCGCAGCGCTGCCAGGCTGATGGAGGTAAGTATAAATATTTGTTTTTTTTTTTTATTATTTTACAAAACTGAAGGAGAGGAGCACTATGGGCACTACTGTGTGGGGGGCACTATGCTACTATAACTACTGTGTGGGGGCACTATACTACTATAACTACTGTGTGGGGGCACTATGCTACTATAACTACTGTGTGGGGGCACTATACTGGTATAACTAGTGTGGGGGCACTATACTGGTATAACTACTGTGTGGGGGCACTATGCTCCGCCCCCCCATCCAACCCCCCCCACCTACACTGCCCCCCCCTCCCCCCGGGGAAATTGTCTAGCGAGAAAACGGGCCTTGGTGCAAAAAAGGTTGGGGGCCACTGATTTAGATGACCAATAAAGTTTTCAATGGAGTGGAGGGTCACCTTTCCAAATGAAGATCAGGTCATCAATGTACCTTTTGTAAGAAATGATGATGTTAGTCCAAAAATCGGTTTGGTATATAAAGATCTTTTCAAACCTACCGATGAACAGATTAGCAAAACTGGGCGCGAAACGCGTCCCCATAATGGTCCCCCGGATTTGTTTGTATACCTGTTTTTGAAATGTAAATACATTGTGTTAGTATAAATTCTATGGCTTTTAGAATAAATTCTGTTCTATTTTTGGCATCTGGTGATCACTGTCCAAAAATTCGGATGTGCATAGGATCCCCAAGTCATGTGCTATATTGGAATAAATGCAGATACATCAAGTGTGAGCCTGTGGTAATCAGGCTCCCACTTAATATACTGTAGTTGTATGATGAGTGATGTGGAGTCCCTCAAAAAGGATTTGAGGTTTACAACATGCTTTTGTAAAAATAGGTCGATATAGTGTGAGAGATTTCTAGTAAGGGAGGTCACACCAGAAATTATAGGACGTCCAGGGTTTTTTTTTTTTTAGATCTTTATAAACTTTCGGGAGATGGTAAAAGGTAGCTAGAGAAGTGTCCTTCACCATTATGTATTCCTTCTCTTTCTTTGTAAGAAAAGGACCAGCTGTTTTGATGAGGGCCTCAAATTCCACTCCATCTTGTATAGAGGTGTCCTTGTTAAGAGGGAGATAGTACAGTGCTCCTTAGCCTCATATGTGCTTATATTTTACCTGTACAGCGCTTCACAAACCTCAGAAGCGTTTAAAGTTTCAGTGTCCCAGTGCCGCACAGCGTTCCTCATGCGCTGACACCTGTACCATCTGGCAGTCCTCCAGACCTGACAGCGCTTCCAGTCCTTTGGCGTCCTGTCGCTAGGCGACCGATCACTATAGTGATCACGTTACTGTCCCCCTGCAACGCTCGCCAAGACGCTGCCGCTCAAACAATCATCCCGCCCCTAGTGGGCGTCCTTATGGAGGCTTGGTAACTTCCTGGCTTTGGAACACACACAGCCTGATCCGGCTTGCACTCCAAGAAGCCGATCACGTGACCCTCACTTCAGCTATTCAAAATACATTTATTTAAAAGGCTAATGCTCTTTTTCCCTATTAAATCTAAATTACATAAAGGCCCACATTGATGAACAATACTGGGCTGTTGATGCAGCGTTTTTGTTGTCTTTCTGGGAGCAACACAGTATACCGATGTGAGTTGACCACTCATGAATATTTTATTCAACTAGTACCGCCCACCAATGCGTTTTTGGCGGTTTTTTCAAGGTATGTACACACTATAAATGTTTGCATGTTGTTTATGTATTTAATAAGTTTGTAACCTGATGAAGGGGACCTTCAACGCATTGTTTTATGTGCACTGTTTCTGGTGACAAAGTATTGTCAGAAAAAATAATTTAGGACATCTATCATTTGCGCCATAAAGCAGAACTTTTCTCTATATGAGCCTTTCTTTGTGGGATTATTGGCATCCCGACTGCAAGATTTTAACTCTGCAGCTGCATCTTCCGGAACCAAGTCCCTATAACTCATTCATGTCTTCAATGGTGTTGTGCCTACAGCACAACCAAAAAAGGTGAGCCTTCATTTTACATTGTTTTATTACATTTCTCCATCTGAAACGTTTCACACGATAGTGAGCCTTTGGTCTCTTTTATCTCGCTCCACTTGAGCGGGACTAGGAAACGCCAATAGCAAAAGATATTTTAAACTTTGTTATAGAAGTGTCACTTTAAGATTAAATCTGTCTGAAGAGGATTTGGTATGTTCGTGTCCTATAGCAAAGTCCCTTGTGGCTTATAAAGTATACCTCAGGGGTCAGTACTTGTAGGTCTGAAGTCTTCCTTCAGCTTCTATACAGCTCCTGTCTGCTTAGGCTGACTTATACTGGATAATCACTTAGTGACCACGTAGACCACATAGATTTTATTTCCTCACATTAATTGGCTACTTGTCTCTTCAGTCCTTCCTCACATTGCAGGTTGCTCTGTTGTCTTTCCTCAGGACTGATAGTTAAACACTCATTGCCTTATCAACCACCACATCCTCTACTCCTCTAGCTGACAGACTGACCTCTTGTGGCAGTCATTATTATGGAATTCTCACTCCCTCCCAGAAGCACTTTTAGAGGCCATTCACACAACAGTTTTTCCATTTCCATTAATTTCAATGGGGCCACAAAACGTGCAGACCGTGGACTGTGTGCTGTCACCATCAGTTTAGAACATGTCTTGTATTTGTCCTTTTTGCAGAAAAGAATAGGAACTGTTACAAAGGGTTCACAAAAAAAATGGAAGCAATATAGACGTCGTCCATGTTTTTTTTTTTTTTTTTTTGCGGGCACGCATTTTTATGTGAATGCATATAACTGATTGATTTTTTTTATTTTTTTTTTGTTTTAATATTTCTCTAATTTTTATATTACACAGTCTGTTCTGTCTCCTGTAAGATGGAAAGACTGCTGGGAAATGTTATCTGTCCCACCCTGGGCTGGACCAGGTGATATTAGTAGATGAAAGTGTTCTTTATCGAGGAGACAAGCTTTTTTTTTTTTTTTTTTTTGTCAGGCAATTATACATAATCTGCTATTTCTGAGATCACATATCTGAATAGTTGTCAAGTATAGGTTTTGTTCACACAGATGCATTTGAGTGAACTTAAAGTAGACTGTTGCTAAAGTCAGGTTTGTGAACCAATTTCTTAAGCCCTGCTGGCAAAAATACCATAGACTCCAGTAGTAAATGATTGCAGTCCATAGTATAAGTGTGGACATGTTAAAGGAACTGTCAATCTCCGAAACAGCCCCCCTGAACTAGAGTAAGTGGTGTTAGTGTAGTGATTGCTGATCTGAATATGTAAGTTTTATCTTCATACTCACTTCATTCACGAGCTGTGCTCCACAAACGTGCAGTAAAATGCACTCATGGACATCTTATTTGAGTCTTCTCGATTAATGTTGGAGTGAGCACTGGAGTCCAATGAGTGCATTTTTACTTGCTGGTTTTGTGGAGCACGCGTCAGAATGGAAGTGGTTGAATATTAAACTTACATATTCGGATTCAGCATCACTTACATATACAAACTTATCTAGTTCAGGGGGTGTTTTAGGAGATGACGGTTCCTTTATTAACTTGCAGAGTGAAAATGGCAACTTTTGTAAAGATATTGATCTATTCTTTTATATGGATGAATTGTTATCTTTGAATTCTTCGCTTCCTTGCCCCGCGGAAATGTTCAGGCATGGTAGAGTGAAAATAGGAGGATTGGGCTGGCTGAAGCTAAACAAGGAAGAGTTATCACAAGTATGCTGGGGGCTGGCCACTTGCAGCAATAGAACCACCCTGGGCATTTGCAATCTCATTTGCATATAAGTAACATCAAAGTTCATTTTTTGGAGCTTTTAAGATGCAAAAAACACAAAGAAAGATACATTTGTTTTCTGTATGTGTGTCCCACAGTGAGGCATACGCAGTTTGAAACATGTAAAGTTGCTGACTGACTCCGTTTAACAACATGGCATCACATATATATACGAGCAGCCATAATATATATCACCTAGAAAATATATGGCTGCCTCTCTGTAGGTGATGAATAAGTAAAATTCCAAAAAGTATAGTGGAAATATATATAAAATATAGTAAAGTAGTTCTTGTAATAGACATAATTCTCATAATCTACCATGTGTCTTATTGATGTGCCCCGTTTGTTTATCCAGCATACCTATGGTCACATGACATTGTGTTAAATGACTGACCGTGTTATGTCCTATTCAGTTTGCCCATGGTGCATTATACAAGACTGGTCTATGGACTATACCATTCTACTGTGCAGACTGGGGTCAGTTGCATTGATGTAACTCTATTAAAAAGTATGCTCTCGTACCTTTCCTGTATTGGAGGCTTGTTTTATTCTACTGTATACCATTAAACTGTATATAGAGTTGCCTGTAGATTAGTATTATTTGAGAACTGTATGTTGGTATTTAGGCATTGTGTGGCACTGCTACTTAAAGAGGTTGTGTCACTTCAGCAAGTGTCATTTATCATGTACTAGCTGAAGGACCCGGATTCGCCCCGGTATATTTCATCTATTTCATTTAATGTTTGTGTGTGTCGTTAAGATATTGAGAGTGACCTCTACAGTGCCTGCCCCTTAACAGAAACATCCACAGCGCCTTCCCCTTTAACTGTGACCTCCACAGCAGCTAGGGTGGCCACTGTCTTCACCCCAGAAAGCCAGACCTCACCGGCCATTCCCTCAAATGTGAAGCAGCGCCCCCGGTCCCCATGATGCCACACCACTAAATATGAGGCCATGCCCCCTGGCTCCGTTAAGACACAGAGGAGAAGCTGTCTGAGCGTGAGCTATTGAAAGGGTGGACATCCCTGCGTCCGTCCAGGCACTGCGTCGGTCGGAGAACAGGGAGACAGAAAACTGGACTGTCCAGCCTAAAGCCGGTGTCAATGGAATTTAGGATTAGTCCCAAATTGGACTTAATACTCTGTTGTCTGTGGTGTTCAAATTATGTTGAATTTCCCCCTTCATGGTAAGAGGGTGCGGCCACAGCACAAGAAATGCACGTCCAGTCGTTTTCATTGCTGATCATGCATATCTCTCCTGGTTACACCCAGAGAGATAATTTTATTAGAAATACATGATGGTGTAATCACACACCCCTTTGTCATAAATTTTAATATATCCAATCACAATCATACAAGTATACATGTAACATCAAATCAAATCAAAAGAATGATGATGACAGCCAATGGCATACACATTACTTCATCTATCTGGGAAATTCCATATGCATATATTAACTTCTGCTAAGTTCCTGTTTTCCTATAGACTTATCAAGTGATTGAGTCATTTTTATTTTTAAGCATACATGACATCTAATAGAGATTAGAGATTATAAGATATAAGAGATATGGATATCAGGAGATGGAGACCACCTGATAATGAAATATAACCCTAGCACAATTGTGTTCACTAACTAAATTTCTTTAACATTTTCCTCCTCTTGAACATAATTTGCTAATAGTCTAAAGAGAGTTTCCCAATTGACTATATTCAGTTCAAACCAGGCCTATGGGCCATCCATTAACTGAGGTGTATTCGATCAGGACAGACCCTATATAATCAATGCAGATCTTATGTCTGTTCTCCGATGGGATGGAGAAGGAGACACAAATAAATGTCTTCCTCCTCTTGTACACAGCCTGCTTAGGTATCAGAGGATTCCCCCAATGACTACATTCTGACTGGATTCCCCAGATCAGGGCTGATAAGCCATTAATCATCTATGGTAGACTCCACTGGACACTCAGCATTTTTCCTGCACTTTCACTTTCCTTTAAGTTATTCCAAGTTATTTCTTGCACAGCACAGGGGCACAAACAGAAGCGAGGCAAATGTCCAATAATCATGAGAGTTCAAAGTTGTCATGTCTAGGATTCCATAGCTCTCAGCTGAATCATCAAGTTCAGTATTCATAGGCTGGATTGATGTGTATATATACTCCTCTTTTGTAGATTTTCCATGATTCACATTCAGTATACAGGTTATTATTACAGTCAGGTGATGATGGTAATATCTTCTTTCTGACCTTACTGCCAATTTAATCAGAAACAACAAATTTAGTATCCTTTTACAAAAAGAGCATCAACCTATCATTTTACTTAACTAAATCAGTTAATTGGGTTCAGTCAACACAGCAAATCAGTCTAATCAATGGACAATTCTTTCTTAGAATTAGTGGCTCTATAAATCTCCCTTAACCTCTTAGCATATTCCACATCAGCAGCCAGCCTAAGCATACCATCCTCATCATGACATGTGCATAGCATGATCTTTTTCTCTTTCTCAATAAAATCTGCTCCGGTACACGTTGTAATGGAACCTATAAAGGACCTCTTTTCTTTTTCTTCGAACTCGGGGATGGTTAGCTAAGGTGGCAGACCACTGAGCGGCGAGGTGGCAGCCATCTATATGCATGCGTTCAATACCACATACACATCATCATTTTTCGATTGCTTGATACTTGCCAAGTGGGTTGCTATTCTTTCAGTATATTATAGACCAGCCAGTTTTTAAATCTGTTTAAACCTTTGTTAGTGAAGTTAGGACACAAATTACAACATAATGAACATAATGGGGCAAAGATGTAATACTCAGACTTTACTCAATAATCCAATCCTGATTGAACAATATCCAAGTGACTCCACATCAACTTTCCTCTCAGGTGTGGATTATTGCTAATTCTATAATCGCTCATTATTTTGCAAACTTCATAAGCATTAAGTATATTATCAATGTAAATATGTTTGGCTTCACCCAATGTTAGAATGGTGAACACAGCAACTCAGTAGGGACCATCAAATCTGGGATCCAGACTTTTCCTTCATATGAACTAGGTACTAGTCTTTGAGTCCAGATCTGAAAAGGAATCCCACACATGTTATGTTCAACAGTCAGAGCTGACCTGTAAGGGCTCCTACCACTTTAGGAAAGACAAAAAGAGTCAAGTGCTCTACATCCAGTATTCCTCTATTTACTACCTCAGCCACTATCTTCTTTTACTCTTGCTTTTACTACAGGCCAGGTGTTTCCTGAAAAATAGGTCAACATAGACAAGGACATATTCATGCTGCCCCACCTTTGGAAACTTAATGCAGTCCATCTGCAATCTCTGAAATAGGCAAGATGGCCTAGGTATATGCCTTTCTGGAACTCTCAAAGATCTTCCAACATTATTACAGGCCCACATCATGTAACCTTGGCACAAACCTGGTGGCAGTGCTGCTGGACCCCTGGAAATTCCTACCATATCTCCTCCTGACACATACATCAACCCATGTGCTGAATTCATCATCAACGGGCAGAGTGCACTTGAGAAGGCACCATTTTACATACCCTCCAGAGCTTGTCATCAATCATTGTTCTTACTTTAGAGGTCTTCTGGGCCTGGGTTGGCTGAGTCACGTAAACCTTAGGTTGGCTTCAGGTATCGGCTGGAGGTCTGCAGTTATAGCAGTTTAATCTCCCAACTTGTTGTCTTTTTCTTGTTTTCCTTCTTCTGTACAGCATCAGGGCATAAAAACAACTCTCACACACTCAGCACTCTTCATGGGTTTCCCATGGATCCAACAAAACCTCTGCTCCCCCAGATCAGACCATAATCATGGAAGATACAAAGGCATATATGAACTCTATATGAATGTTTATCTGACCACAAAACCATCTTACCAGCCTCAGTGAGTGCCTTCAGCTCTACCTCCTGTACTGACATTACAGAAAGGGAGTGGTATTTAGGTTGACCACATCAGTTTAGGCACTGACAGCATATCCTGTCTTCTGTGTGATCCATCTTATACCATCTATGAGAGAAAACTCAATATTCGACAGTTATCAAACAGATCTGAATGTACTTTGCTCCGAGTTTATATGACATCTAAAACCTTATATAGTCTGGTACCCAACCTCTTATCAAATGGGGCAGGAAAATCTTCTGTAGACTCAAGATGCTCAAAGTGCGGGTGTCTCCTCCAGATCTCTATGTTCATTGGCCCACGTGACTGGGCCTTAAAACAATTCTCTCAATACTTTTCAAATGCTGTTATTCTTTTCTTTTTTTTTCTTTTCAAACAAATCAAATGCTCCCAAAACCTTATCCATCATCTAGTTTTCACTGACAGATGAAATATTTGGTGACAGTTACTTCAAAACATTTCATTTGATTTAACCACATATTACTATACTTATTTGATGACTTTTGTTTGCAGACCTCTTATAAACACACTTGTCTGAATACCACATATTAATAACATTTTTTTTAAAACAACCCAATCTTATTGTCTTATTTCTTTCCACTTGCACGCTTATGCGACTTGTTAAAATTAAAATGAACCAATTTAATTTTTTTCTTTTTTTTCTCTCCAACTCTAGTGACATATCACGCTATCGTTGTTTAGGGAGGAACACAAGAGGCTGTCTCTGTATAATATAATTCTACGTCACTGTCACCCACACCCTCTGTCGTCTGGCAAAATGTAACTTCTCCTTTTTTGATAATTTCTAGCTGGATGTTTAACATGCAACATATAACAATTATGAACGAAGACCGACATGGGCCAATCACACACTTCACGCACAAACAAATACAGTATGCATTGGAGCTCCAAAAAAACTCAAAAAAATATATGCATGACTCCATGAAAAGTTTTCAGCACAGAATCAATGAAAATGATATTTGTACAGATCTGCCAAATACATATATGTATATTAGGATTTTTTGGTCTTTTTCTTCACTCCTAAAAAACAGATTAGGCACAATCCCCACCAAATTAAACATTTGGGAAAAATAACAGGCTTCGGGCTGCAAAATAGAACTCACAAAAATCTTTAGTTTGCAAACAAACAAAATGAAAAATAATGTAAGAATGAGCTCAACTTATAGAAAAGTTCTTATAGAAAATCTTATTTCAAAGAAACAGACATCATCCACACTTCCTGTTTTTTCACATGTCTACTCATAACCACAAAAGTCTGGGGAAAGGAGCAAAGCATACTCAAGCAAATCAAAAGTTTTTGAAACTTTAAACTACACTTAATCATTTTTTTTCCTTTAAAGACAGGTGTTTTTTTTTTTTGTTTTTTTTACTAATCCCTGAATGCACTGATAAATCACTAATGGCAGCAGTATACACTGACACATCTTCTTTCAAGTACTACCACTACCAGTATACACTACCACATCTGCCAAACAATATCTGAAATGGGAACTATTGCAATTCTATGTTATCAAATAATCTGATTCTGATTAGAATCTGATTCTTCATGGTTCATCCTCCTCTTCTACAGAAATGATACATTTATTATCGGGGACCCCACAAGAGATGGAAGACAAAGAAAAATGCCGTTTAAGTCCCTCTCAAAGCAGCAGCTAGTACTTCCCCTTTTTACCACTCCACTCATGTTTAACTTTCCTTTGCTTTTAAAAAGTAAAAAAAAAATAAAATAAGCACACCTGAAAACCTGAACTGGAGCATGGGGAACAGGCACCCACCCAGCACATTGCCTGTTCCCAGTAAAAGCCAGACCCGGACTAGCTGGAACCAGCTACGCTAACTATTAGGGTGTTCACTGACTACCTCAGTGAACACAGAGTTGCTGGCCTTTACCCCACCTAGGCTGGGCACCTCGGTGACACGCTCCTAATAAACTGAACTCCTACTCAGAATGCTTCCTGCAGCATTCTGGGTGACACGTATCTTCCTCAAATACGGCACCTGTCACTGCCTACCTGTCGCTGCCTCACATACCCCCCCCCCTCTGTTCAAACCTGTGGGGGTGAACACATGCCATGCAGTGGACTCTGGACAGAGCATCTGCATTCCCCTGCAGCGTCCCTGCCCTGTGCTCCACTGTAAACTTGAAGTTTTGCATGGAGAGGAACCATCTGGTAACCGAGCATTTCTCAATTCTTTCTCCATCATCTCTTTTATGCCATCTTTGAACCACTGCTCCCAGCCTCTCACCTTCTCCACCTGCTCTTACTTCACCTGCTAACCTTCAACGATGTGCTGCTTCTCTCAATGTGGAACTTTCCAGATTTAAACCATCTAGATTTCCAGATTAATCATCTTTTGACATGCCTGCTCTTTTGATATTCTGCTTATATCTCTCACTGCCCCTCCTCCTTTCTGCCTCTCTGATATCCACTGCAGTCACCCCCTCCCG
>ONZH01015159.1:0-25005 GCA_900303285.1 Rhinella marina
GTTACAGTATAGAAACGGAAAAACAGGAAAAAAAGGAAGCATTGGATCTGGCATATGCCAAACACCGCGATGGACCCCATTAATGATAATGGGGTCCATCAGGTTTCTGTCATTCTTCTGGACAAAATGTCACAGTTTAAAGTTGGAGCTGCGGCCACTTCATTGTATACAAGCACAGCGCCGTACATTGTAGCAGCTAAGTCCTGTTCACTTTAATTTGACTGAGCTGCAAAAAGGCCGTGAGACCAATGGACATAATGTAAGAGGCGCTAGGTCGGGTGACACTGGCTCTTCCAACGCTGATCTGCAGGGGTGTTGGAAATCGGGAATCGGACTCCTACTGATCAGATACTGTGGTGCTCGACAGCCGGATAGCGCCATCCATTGGATAGTGGGTCTTCTTGGTATTTCAGCTCAGCCGCATTCGCTTAAATGGGACTGAGATGCGCCCAGGTCACATGAATAATGAACGTGACATCACTGTCCTAAGGAGAGGCCACAGCACTGGGAACACAAGCTGCTAGCTGATGTCATCTGAGGCATATTATACAAGGCTGGAGCACCTCCTACTTTGCCCTATGCTGTGAAACTACAACTTTCAGCATGCAAACTTACTTGGACTTGTGTGCTCTGCTGAAATGCCTGTTCTTATCTTAGAACCTTGCATTGTGTAGTTCCTCTTGGAAATGTATAAATTGACAGTTTGTAGTAAGGTGTGCCCTTACAGTGTGATGCTGTTAGCAATGTCAGTGTGTTAGGACATGTCCGGCCATGAATATATCCTTACATTTCAAAGAGGAATAACAGAGGAGCAGCACAGCAAAGTGTTCTACAAAAAGATGCTCCAACATTATTAGTACTTACAAATCAGACATGCCAGGAGAAGTTGTGAAGAACAGGGATGCAAATGAGCACTTAAAGGGAACCTGTCAGCTCTGAAACACCCCCTGAACTAGAGTAAGCGGTGTATAGTGTAAGTGATGCTGAATCCGAATGTGTAAGTTCATACTCACTTCCATTCTGACGCTGTGCTCTGACAAACCTGCAGTAAAATGCACTCACTGGACTCCAGTGCTCACTCACATAATGGACAGGACTCAAAGAAGAGTCCTCTCAATGTATTTTACTGCTGGTTTGTGGGAGCACAGCGTCAGAATGGAAGTGAGTATGAAGATAAAACTTACATATTCGGATTCAGCATCACTTACACTATACACCGCTTACTCTAGTTCAGGGGGTGTTTCGGAGATGACAGGTTCCTTTTAACAAGCTCTGCCTGTAATGCCATCAGATGAAAGCCAGCTATCCTATAATTCAATGTTCAGCTCTTTAAATAAGCCCTGAGACATGACTTGGATATTAAATAAGCCAGCATCCCTTCTGCAGACAGCTGTTTCGGGGTGATTGCCCCTCATCAGTGCAGAGCAGAGAGTACTGGTTTAACTGGGTGAGAGGCCTGTCAGGGTCAGGGGGGTACTATCTCTCCTTGGGGAGAGAGCGCCTAGACGGGTTGGAGCAGCCAGTTTCACGTGATTTTAAGGAATTTTATTTTACATACAGAGGCCTAAAAAAGCCTTTAAGATTATTGCTGGTGCCCTTCTTTAAAGGCGACATGATCTGCTTTGTGATCCTCCATTTCTACTCACGTATCCACTCATAAATGCTCGTCTTTTTTTTCCCTTCCAGTTGCATTTACAGAAACTCCTGGGAGAGAAGTACAGCAACTATAACCTGAAAGTTCGCCAACTTAAGTTTTTTGAAGAGAATTCAAAATTTTAAATGAATGTCGATAGGTCATTTGTTGGGACCATACGTTTTGACCCTTTTTTTCATTTTTCTAAGCTACAAGAGGTCATTTCCTCCCTGTGTTGAGGGAATATATAAATGGCAATATATTTTAATATTGTCAGATTTATACAGAATTTGTTGGATGCCCGCAGAGCATTTTTATGAAGATTTGTAATTGTCCGTGTGAAGTGCATGCTGGGATTGCACGCTTATTTGACTGAACCTATCAATGTAGAAGAGGGAACATTTCAACTGTTTAGAAAAAATGTCTATGTTTTTTTAATATTAAAATCAATGTAACTCACTATGTATTTACTACCGGTTTCATCTGCATTGTCTGTAACATCGATTATCTGTGATCTACTATAAGGCAGTAAATGATTACTAATGTGCAAAGTCGTCCTGGATGTCTTATAAGCGAATAGTGCCATGCAATAACAGCCTGTCAGTGTATAACACTATTATAACACACATATGTATTGTCCACTGCTCAGATGGATCACTTAGGCCTCATGCACACCACTGTGTCCGTTTTGCAGTCCGCAAATCACGCATCTGCAAAATACGAATGTGTTCTGAGTGCATTCCGCAATTTTTGCACTCCCATCACTAGAAATGGATGCAGATAATGCAAGGATGACATCCGTGTGTTGTCCGTTTTTTCTGTGGATCCCTTAGAAATGAATGGGATGACCGTCCAAACCGCAAAAAAATGCGGATCAGTCATGGATCATGTCCATTAGGCTTAATAGTCTGTTCACATACTGCATCCTGTAAAAATAGCACAGCATGCAATGCTAGTTTTTTTGCCACGTCACAAACCCTCTAATGCATTCTGTGAATCTGCTTTCCCCAGCACAGAGGGAATCACTGATTTAAGGGGTTGTCTGGTTCAGAGCTGAACTTTGACATAACCCCTTCTTCACTCATTCAGCATAAATAAAGCCTCCTGCATAGCGTAGGGCAAGGGCTGTTTGTTTACATGCTGACTGCTAGGCGGAGGCTTCTGCCTAGCACTGATCCTGGTGACATCAACGGCACTAATGGGCAGTCTACAGCGCCGCAGGCTAGAGGTCCTTTTACACGGGCCGATTATCGGCCGAAAAATCGTTCCTAGGAACGCTAGTGCCGATAATCGGCCCGTGTAAAAGTGGCCCTAATCAGCCGACGAACGAGCAAAACGCTTGTTTCTACAAAAGATCCAATCTGTCGGGCGCACATCGGCCTGTGTAAACAGGCGATGTGCGCCTGACAGTATGGAGCTTCCCGGCCGCACGAGTGATACAGCGATCACTCGTGCGGCCCGGCGCTCGATTCATCGGGCCGTGTAAAGGCTCCCTGCCCGAGCGCCAATATCGCTGATCGGCGCTCGGGCAGGGAGACACATCGGCCCGTCTAAAAGGGCCTTTGGACAGCGCTAATGACTGCCCATTATGCCGGTGATGTCACCGGGATCACTGCTCGGTGGAAGTCTCCGCCTAGCATACCCATAGTGAGACCCGGTACGTCACTGCATCTAAAAAAAAAAAAAAAGCCCTTTCCCTGCGCAATTCACCACAGGGCAAGAGGAAGCATCGGAGCATTTCATTCATGCTGAATGAGTGAACAAGGGGTTATGTCGGGGTTCAGCTCTGAACCCGGACAACCCCTTTAATGCAGTAACTGCACTTTTGAACAGTAGGGCTACGGAGGACACTAACTATACCCAGCTTATTCATGAACCATAAGGTTAAAGGGGTTGTCCCATTACGACAACTAATCCTCTATCCAGGATAGGGGATAAGTGTCTGATCATCAGTGTTTGACCACTAGGGTCCCATGCCCCTGTTGGTATGGAGAGGCGGTCACACGTGTGCTCCTGCTCCATTTAGCTCTATGGCGCTATCTCTAGCAGTCCTCCAGAGAATAGAACAATGGACATGGGGTGATGACTTTTGAGAAGTTGCTAAGGGGATAGCAATATCTAGTTTTGCATTAGGATGTATCAGGTGAAAAAGTAGACCCTGCACAACAAGCGGGTTCTTCTGAAAGGAGAAGTTGCTAAAGAGGTAAGGAGTAAATATGTTTTAATGGTAAACTGTACAACTTCTGCTTAAAGGGAACCTGTCGGCTTGGAATTGCTGTGCAACTTATGTACAGCAAGTTATAGAGCAGGAGGAGCTGAGCAGATTGATGTATAGTTTATGGGAAATTGTTCAGTATAGTATCATTTAATTAAAACTCCTTTTCATTCTGGACTTAGAAGTCCAGTGGGCTGTCCTACTTATTGACCCCCTCCCCTCTGTGACTGTGCATAGAGGAAGCGGTCAGTGGCTGAGAAGGATTCCTAAGCCCAGAATGAACCTAACACTAAAATGAAAAAACTACAAGTTATACTGAATATTTTCCCAAAAACCAAGATATATCACTCTGCTCAGCTCCTCCTGCTCTATAACATGTTCCCTGCAGACTGGGCTGCATGTTCAATGTGACAGGTTCCCTTTAAAATTGACATACAGGCACACCCACTGATCAGCTGACAGAAGGAGCTGCAGTGTGCCCCGGGAAATGTACTGCAAGCTCAAGCTCAGTCCCATTCACTTGATGGGCCTCATTTATCAAAACTGTCTAACAATAAAGCTGTCTTAGTTGCCCATAGCAACCAATCAGAGCTCAGCTTTCATTTTCTAAAGGGCTCTAAGAAAGTGAAAGCTGAGCTCTTATTGGTTACTTTTAGATGTAGAAAAGTCACAATTTTTATAGCAATTTCCATTTTCTGTCAAAATTTGTGACTTTGCTGACACCTTCACCACTCTTGTGTTAAGGCGGCAGGGACCTGAGCAGCTTGTCACATTTATCTGTATGTGCACCAGAAATCTATACCAGCTCCTTGCTGGAACAGAGTCTATTCTCTGAAAAAGTTACAAAATTATTAAGAGGCCAGCGCTTCTTCAATTTGGCACAGGGTACGCCAAGTTTTGTTTTTTTTTTTAATTAAGAAATGCCAGACATAATAAATTTCCCCATAAAACTGGACTTTCTTTCTATGCCACACTGATAGGACAAGATGGTGAATGAGACTTTAGCTTATTATTTAACACCCTATTTTTGTTAATTCATCTCCACTTTTAAAAAGCTGTAACTTTTTCATTTTCGGTCAACATAGCCGTGTGAGGGCTGGTTATAGTATATCACTGAGCGGGAAGGGGTTAAAGTCAAAGTTGCCTTTGGTGTTGCATACATAGATTTTTGTAACATATTTGCAAGAAACTATCATTTTCTTTGCAGAGTTTATTCTTGCCAATTGTATTTATAGTGAACAGGGAAGAAAAAGGAATTTCGCACAAATTTCTTTTTGCAGAATCGCATTCATTGTGTCTTTCAGTATTCAAGAGAATTGCATAGAAATGCAAATAACATCTCAGTATGATAGAAGAAAAAAAAAAAGGACAAAGAAAAAAAATGAGATTCGTAATTAAACCTGTGTAACATACTCAATTCAAAAGTGGTAAGTGCCCGAAATATGAGAATTATGACTGATATACTGGCCAAGGAAAAGACCACCGGGCCCTGTCCAGAAGGGAAGATGGCACCTCAGCTTTAGACACATCATCATATGAAAACATCTCTAGATATATCAAACTCAAAGAAGAAATGAAATGTAACAGGCCAAAAAAACAACAAAGTTTAAATGTAAAACAAATAACAGCTCAGCATCTTTATTGGACATGTAGACAATACCCGGAACACAAACCCTATAAGCACAATGTTCTGCTTAGCAGAAAACATATCAGTTCAAGTTCATTCTCCATAGGTGGTCCTCTGAATTGGTGGTGATGGCCTTAGGGGGGGGAGGTTATTTGTGCTTCTTGGATTTCTTATCCTGCTGTTTCTTGTCATCTGTAGCAGAGTCCTGGACGGGCAGCCACTTTAATGGATGGCGGCGATACATTGGCCAGGGAGGAAGAGTTAACTGAGACAAGAAACAAAGATTGTGGTCAGCGAGGACAATATTTCCCTGATTTTCAATCCATGAAGATCCATGCTGCTCCACATGCAAGATGTAATCTATGCCCACAGAGATCTAGATATATCATCAGTTAAGGTCACATTCGTGGACTGTCATCGGCTTCAATTCTAAATCTCTGTAAGTGCACAAGGAATTACAGAGAAGGAGGAGACCTGATGTAAAATACTGTATATCCTGCACTTTTTTCCTCCAAAAGTGGGGAGAAAATGACAGTGTGTCTTATGAAGCGAATACTATTGAGCGCTTTCATTATGGAAGAGCTCAATAGTGCAGTTGGACCAGGGAGCAGTGAATATAGCGCTCCTGGCGCTGGCTTTACTCACTGCTCTCTGGTCTTCTCCAGGCACCACGTTGTGTCCTGAAAGTGCCAGGATGTAGTGCGCCATCAGATCTCAGTGCTGCAGGAAGAGCGTGCTGGATCTCCCAAGTGGCGTATTTTGTCTGATCTGAGGTCTGCTTTAGATTGGGGGCCTGATCTGAGGAAAAATATTTTTTTCCTCCTTTAAAATCTAGGTGCGTCTTATGGTCCTGATTCAACTTATAGTCCCGGAAATACAGTAATCCATTCATAAAACAATTATAAAATCGAGGTAACCTACCAAGCAAGACACAGCAAAGCCTGCAATTACTATGTACACTGTCCAGCCAAACTGCTCAATCACATAGCCGTAAATGAAGCCGATCACCTGGAAGACACAAAAGGCCAGTCAAAATTTTGGTTACATACTCACATGCCATATGTGTCACTGTTGCATCTTGTTTTCTCCATTTCTACCATTACCTTAACTCCTTTTTTTAGTGTAGATATATAATTAGTGTAGTTGAGCAACTTAAATATATCAAAATACATAAAATAAGCTACATTTATTTATTTTGTTACTGATCCAAAGTTACACCCTGTATCATTCACCCCAGGGCTGTATTCAGAATTCTGCCAGTCCCGGGAAACAGTCAAGTTAGCTTAAAGGGGTATTCCCATCTCACAAATGTAGTTTGTATAGTTAGATATAGCCATACCAGTATTATTACTAATAGAATGTATTTATATAAAATGTACCGTTTAGAAGATTTCCTATTTGTATTTCCATTGTCCCACACACATCAGTCAGGCCGTTGCCCCTAGTTACGGTCACCATAGCCATGTAGTAGTGGTGGCTGGCTTGCTCTTGTTCAAACCCGCTCTGAGGTAACTGCTGTATTGTGAACGCACGTTGCATGAGCATGCGGAGACACATCTTAGGGTTGTAGCATTTTTGTCTGCGCTTCTAAAACGCAGAGAAACGGATCCTGTTCCAAGATCAATTCATCTCTATGGAGCAGGATCCGTTTATAAAGTCTGTATTTTGGACGGATCCTGACCATTGTGTTTTGGACTGGTAGCGTCCATAACGTAGATGTAAAAGTACCCTAAGATGTGTCTGTGCATGATCATGTAATGTGCGTTCACAATACAGCAGTTACCTCAGAGCGGGTTTGAACAGGAGCAGACCGGCCATCACTACTACATGGCCGCGGTGGTCGTAACTAGGGGCAACGGCCTGACTGATGTGTGTGGGACAATGGATATACAAATAGGTAAATCTTCTAAACGGTACATTTTATATAAAATACATTCTATTAGTAATAATATTGGGTATGGCTATATCTAATTATACAAACTACATTTGTGAGATGGGAATACCCCTTTAACTAAGATTCTATAATAATAGTGGAAAAATGAGTGACTAGAATTTCCAGAACACATCGATTGAAGACACTCTGTGCAGACTCTGAAACGGCAATGGATTTTGGGAGATTTTAGCTCTGAAGCCTGTAAAATTGCAGCTCTGGGCTCTAGCTGTGAAAAAGGTGCAGCCAGCCATGCAGATTCTGCAAACCACTACAGCTCAAATCCTGTTCCTTAGGACTGGTGAACACGACCGTGTCCGTATTTCGGAATGAAAGAAACTGATCTTTCTATGTGCATTCTGTATTTTCCTCACTCCCATCATTAGAAAGGTCTAATCTCATTCACAATATGACATGCCTTATCTGCGGAACAGAAAACAGGATCTACCAAAAACAGTGATGTGTGCACGTCCCCGCAGAAATGAACAGGTCAGCGTGCTATGCACAAAAAATGCGGATAGCACACGAATGAAAAAATACTGTTGAGTGCATGAAGCTTTAAAGGTTTTTTGTTATAACAACTATAAGCCTAATTACTAGATTACTTAAAAATGTGGGTTTTTTGGAAAAGGGTAGTTTCAGGTAGGCATCCCCTGCACGATAATGGTGCTTAGTGAAAATAGTTACAAGCTATGGACACTTTCGGGGACATTTTTTTTTTTTTTTTTTTAAATCCTAGCATTGCACTCATTTTGAGCTAAAATGATTGGTCTTTATTAAAAATGTTGAGCCCCTTTCTTGGTACAGCCTTGAGATTCTCTAGTAGCATGCTCTGTATTTTTACTGTGTACTGTCGGGCAGCTCAGCTGATAGCTCCTCACCTCCTAAACACTCATTGTAGCTCAGTTTTTATCTTACTGATAATAATGTGGCTTAAATAAGTGTTTATGACATTTTAGTAATTTAGAGATAAAGATTATTAGATTTCATGCGCTTGCTGGAGGTTTCCTAAAATTCCGTTTTGTCTTATAATACTTACGGCAGAAAATAGGATTATTCCTTGAAATATCTGTTCAGCAAGTTTTTGACCTTTATAGTCCTGTGAATGGAAAAAAATGTGGAAAATATTATGTAAAACATGTCACAAAGTAAATACTATGTTGTGTATTAGGGGCTATTCACACTGCGCCGGCCGTGTCTAACATTTAGACAATTTTCTACGCCTCAGGCCTCATGCACACGAACGTATTTTGTTTCCGTGTCCGTTCCTTTTTTTTGCGGATAGGATACGGACCCATTCATTTCAATGGGTCAGCAAAAAATGCTGTCTGCATCAGTATGTCCGTTCCGTAGCCCCGCAAAAAAAATAGAACATGTCCTATTCTTGTCCGTTTTGCGGACAAGGATAGGCATTGTTACAATGGATCCTCAAAAAAAAACGGAAACACGGATGCCATACGGAACGCCATCTGTTTTTTTTCCAGATCCGCAATTTGTGGACCGCAAAACACACACGGTTGTGTGCATGTAGCCTAAAACAGGTGTAGAAAATGATGAATGAGCCACCTTCCCTGCCCACTTTTTTAGACCTGGCGTGAGGGGGGCAAGAAGAAGAAACAAAAGTGGCGTATATCTGGTCATAAATGACCCCCACTGTGCTAAGGAGGGGTGCACATATATTTTTTTCACCATACAGGAAAGGGATTTTCTAAAAGCCTATTTATTTGCATGGAGTTGTACATTGTCTAGTGTGGAGGCTGCAGGATATTCATCATATCTGAACATATCCCACACAAAATACATGAATGAATGAAAACCAAACATGTCAAGTAAGCAAAAAGTGCTGCTACATCTATTAAAGAAGGAACTCCCGCAAAAATTTTTATTCTCTGACCTGTTAGAAAGGTGCATGATATAATCTTTAGTGAATGTCATTTTCTTATCAGAGGCTGAAATTGAGAGTTTCCACTCTCTTCTTATTGTAGCTGGGTCATGTGACCAACTCCCTGACCTCCAACTGACCCAGGACAGAAAGCCAGTCACTTCTCTGTTCATTCCTATGAGACTGAAAGTGAGGCTCCCATAGGAATGCAGAGAAAATTAGACTTCCTGTCCACACATAAGGTGCTGTGTGAGTTGGTGGGTCTAATTCCTAGTCACATGACACAGATAAAAAACTTCAGGATGATATAACTCAAAAATTCAGCTACTGGTAAGAAAATGACATTCACTACAGATTATATCATGTACATTTCTAGCAGGACATGGAATACTTTTTTTGCGGGAGTTCTTCTTTAATTCCTGCTGTTGGTTCGCAGGAAACAGGTCCATACGGATGTGGACAGCACACGGATTACATCTGTGTGCTGTTGGCATTTTTTTGCAGCTCCATAGAACTGAATCAGTCCACATTTGATCTGTAAAAAATAGTGATGGAAAATACGGTCGTGTGCATGAGGCCAAAGGCCCCTTGCAGACGAGCGTGAGACACGCATGTCTTCCTCATCACATTCCCTGGCCTGAACCTCCCGGCACTGACGGGGTCATATAGCATTATACTGATTTATGATGCCATGTAACCCTTACAGTTCTAGAATGTATTGGATAACACTGACAGCATTATGTTAATGTTATCCAACACATTCCAGAACTGTAAGGGTTACATGGCATCATAAATCAGTATAATGCTATGTGACCCCGTCAGTGCCGGGAGGTCAGGCAGAAGAATTTATCACTGGCCACTTACCCTAAGACCCAGCTCTAGGGATGAGCGAACTTGATGGTTTCAAGTTCAGGTTCGGTGGCAATTCCATTATGGATTCCATTATCATGGACCATAATGCAATTCCTTTTGATGCATTCCGTCATAATAGAAGTCTAAGGGCAGCCTAATGGATCTGTCCGATTCATTCAGGACAGGTGCTGCATTCCGTCATAGAATGTCCTTACTAGAGTTGAGCGAACGTGCTCGGAACGAGCACTGTACTGCTCGGATCCCCTGCGCTCGCATGGGCGCAGCCATCCGGATCCATCCTCCTCACCCGACTGCAAGTCAGTGGGGACGGATTCGTTTGGTATGACACATTCGTGTGTCATACCAAAAGGATCCGCCCCCATTGACTTACAGTCAGGTGAGGACGGATCCGGATGCCTGCGGCCATGTGAGCACAAGGGAACCGAGCAGTACAGTGCTCGTTACGAGCACGTTCGCTCAACTCTAGTCTATTCCACTACCCAGCTGCATAAGGGCGTTCTAATGGACGACAGGTTCTCAGGCCTGTACCTGCCACAAACCACAACTTACTCTAAAGGCCGCATGCACATGAATTGGTCCACAAATAAAACGCAGACGGTGCACAGACCACAACCACAATTAGTGGCGTCTGCGGTTCGCATTTTCCGGACATATTTTATCCTTTTGCAGAACAGACATAAGGATGCGGGAAGCTCACAAGTGATCCAATGCTTTCCGCAAAAGGATAGAACACATCCTATACTTAACCGCAAAAAACGCTTCTGTTTGGTCCTCATGCATTCTGAATGGAAAGAGGTCTGTTCAGGATGCATCAGGATGTCTTCCGTTCTGTCAGCATTCCGTTTTGTGACCGGACTCAAAACCGCTCCAAGCTATGGTTTTGTGTCCGGTCATAAAAACAAAGAAAAACATTTTTTAGGAGTCTAAAATACTGGATCCGTTTTGATTTCACACAACCGTATTGTGGCAGAACGGAAGCATCCTGATGTGCCAAATCAAAATGGATCTGTTTAATTCCTATATTGAGATCCTCTGCCGGATCTCACTACTGGACTTAACAATGCAAGAGTGAAAGTAGCCTTAGTCCGCAAAAAAATACAGACAGTACACGGATGAAACATACAGTGATGTGCATGAGGCCTTAGCTGATGTTTGGTGGTGTAATGGTGAGTATCATTTTGTGTTTCCTATGGGTCAGTGCCATATACATTGTATACATAAGGGGTGGTATTCTGAATGAACCCTGGTGCTGCCCATGGATGGTCCAGCTGGCATTATATGACCACCATCACTTCAGGAGCTAGGTCTGCCCTGCGCCGTGTATATTCTATATCCCATATATAAGGAGTGTACAGTGCGGGGTCCTCCCTCCAGCCCCCCGGGCATCAGTCAGGAGCCGCTCACCATCTGCGTTGGGATAGAAGAGAATATATCCAACATGATGACAGCTGAACGGTTTCCCTTCTACACACAGGACTCCAATCCGGAAACACAAGACCACCGAGCAGCGTCACCCCAAGCAAGGCCCCTTTAGGTGTCCCCGGCACCCGCCTGACAGGAAGCGCTCAGCGCTGGACAATTTGGCGCACAACAATTTACCAGCGGAAGGCTGCCACTAATATAAATACGAGTAAATGGTGCCAATCCAGGCTAGAATATTATGCAGGGTCTCAATGTTTGCTTAAAACCTGGTCGAGGGTCCTTCGGCAGCGCCATGTTTTTTGAGGGCAAATCTTTTTAAAAGGGCTAATTGTTCACTGGCCAGCGCCAAGAATGAACTGGGAGTCTGCATAGCATTCTATTTACCGTTTTTTCTCAGAGCAAAATGCAATAGTTTAGCGCGCTTATTATAAAAAGAGCTAGCCCACAACCAAGATGGCGACCGATGGCTCAGAGCGTTCCAACGTAATCATGTGGTGCCGCGTTCTAGTCACGTGACGCGGAGATAGGCGTGGCGTGCTGCTGGTATATTGTTGATGTTGAGTTGGCAATTTGGCTGCATGTAGTTTAGTATTGGGAGGCGGGTCCTGAGTTCTGCGGCCGCTACACTGTATGTATGCATGTACTATGTCATGTGTATGTATATAAAATGTACGCATGCATGTTCATGCGTGTCTGCTTCACGTCTCTTTTTCCAGTTAGTGTTTTTTCTTCCTATCTCGTTATTTACTAATCTGACTGAAGAGACTGCATGTGCCACCTAACCAGGGAATGACCATGCACATGCCAGTAATTAATCTAACTATGGGTTGCAATGATAATTGGTGATGTGATGAATAGTTTGGTTCCAATCAATGTACCACTACAGATGTAGCAGCGCTGGTGCCATTAGATGTGGCGGAGCTGGTGCCGTTAGATGTGGCGGAGCTGGAGCCCTTTAGATGCTGGTGCCGTTAGATGTATTGGAGCTGGAGCCCTTTAGATGCCGGTGCGTTTAGATGTAGTGGAGCTGTCAGATGCCGGTGCCTGTTCTATGACATGTAGAGGAGTTGGAGCCGTTAGATGTAGTAGAGTCTGTTGGCCTGTGGTATCCCGACATGTTGTTTTCTGCGGTTTAGCAGGGATCAGTGGTAACAACCATCTTTTACATCAGATTATATGTATACTGATTATTATTATATTCATAACAGCGATCACTCTGCCTTAATCTTCACAATAATGATTGACAATGATTGGTCATCATAAATAAAACTGATCTCTCATGTAGGCAGCAGGTTGTTCTACGTGTGATATATGGTACGTCATCTGTGCTCAGAGATTATGGGGGAGATTTATCAAAACTGGTGTAAAGGAAAACTGATTCCACCTTTCATTTTGCAAAAGAGCTCTGAAAAATGAAAGGTGAAATCTGATTGGTTTCTATGGGCAACTAAGCCAGTTCTACTATTTCACCATTTTTTACATGTGTACTGGAGATTGCTCAATGTAGACACAAGGTTATGCAGGGACAAACTCCGCTTTGCGGTGCCTGTATTCCATCAGTCAGAGATGCATCAGAACCTTTTTATTCCTGTGATTACCTGTTGGTAATGCTGTACCTGCAGGCGGCGTGTTGGAGAGCAGGAGTATATGAATTTATTGATTTATAGTTTCTTGGGAGAAGATTCAATATAAGGCTTCTTTCACATGTTAGTGAATGGCGGATTTGTGCTATGTGGTCTCCACTGATCGCTCACTTATCCATTGACTTTAATGTGTGTATTTCACACATCAGTCGTTTACTATGGGTCCATGATGACACCACAAAAGCACATCCTGTTTTGTCCATGATTACGGATCCTTCATGTAAATTATAGTCTATGGGTACGTGAAAACCACTGACATCACGGATGCGATTTGTGGTTTTCACAGATTGTTGCTTGAATATGCTTTGGAAATTAAAGGATATCTGTCAGCATCTTTGTACGTTATGACATGGCTGACCTGTTGCATGTGTGCTTGGCAGCTGAAGGCATCTGTGTTGGTCCCATGTTCATATGTGCCCACATTGCTGAGAAAAATGATGTTTTAATATATGTAAATGATCCTCTAGGAGCAACGGGGGCGTTACCATTACACCTAGAGGCTCAGCTCTCTCTGCATCTACCGCGACCTCTATACTTTGACAGGACCGGGCAGTGAAAACATCATCACACCTGGTTCCTGTCAATCAAAGTGCAGAGGGCACAGCAGTTCCAGAGAGAGCAGAGCCTCTAGGAGTAATGGTAACGCCCCTGTTGCTCCTAGAGGCTCATTAGCATATATTAAAACACCATTTTTCTCAGTAATGTGGACAGCATATGAACATGGGACCAACACAGATGCCTTCAGCTGCCAAGTGCACATGTAACAGGTCAGCCAGTGTCATAGGTACAAAATCTGCTGACAGATGCCCTTTAATTTTCAGTCTAGCATTGTCCATGGAATTCAGATGACACAAAAAATGGTCACATGGATCCTTGAATGGGTGAGACTACTGCCCATCTTATCACGGTCGTGTGAAAGAGGCCTAACATGTATTTTCTGACAGAAGTCCTTGCTCGCTCTGTGACTGGCTATCCTCCTTGGTGATTGACCAATATCTCAGCTGCAAAGGTGCTAAAATTGATCGATAATTTAGGATCAGTGCTCAGTGTAGTCATACATTCCAGGAGGAAGAAGATGGGAATGACAATGCAGAGTTGTAGAAAGAAAATGCTTCAGTATTGTATTTGTGTAGGGAATTAAAGTATTTACTAAGAAACAGATCCTTTCTCTTTTAAATAAGCTTCTCTAGCCCTCAGGCTGTCAAATATTGGAAAGCTAAACCCGACTGACGCGTTTTCTTTTTACAGATTGGAAAATTTGCCATAAAGGAGCTAAGAGAGACCGTCTAAGATGACCTGCCGCAAAGGTAAGACCCTAGACCTGTGATGGCTAACCTCCGGCACTCCAGCTGTGGTAAAACTACAACTCCCAAGATGCACACTTGCTTGGCTGTTCTCAGAACTCCATAGAAATGAATGGAGCATGCTGGGAGTTGTAGTGCCGGAGGTTAGCCATTACTGCAGTAGACAGACTGTTTGAATTGAAAGCATTTCTTGAAGGTGGTTGGTTTGTAGTGCGCAGTCCTCCATACTGGGATGGAGTTCCTCTTTAATTTAGAAGGTCCTTAGTTTTTGAAAATGTAGCTCCTGAGGGCAGAATTCATGGACTGCAGTGGAGATGCCCCATGTTATACAGAATGTGTACTTCACAGTACTTTGTATGTGAACAGTCAAGTAAATAATATTACCGACTGGAAATACCCCTTTAGGGTTTGTCCCAAAATGTATGTGTAATGTAGTTGGCCATCCTTAGCAGTCCCATAGAGTTTAATGGAGCGGAAGCATGCATTATGGATGGCCTCTGTTCAGTTTAGGGACGCTGGACCCCTGTTCTCGCCATTGGTGAGGGTCCCTAGAGTCCAAATGAAAATCTTATCTTCTACCCTGTGGATAAGTGATTACAGGGGTTCTCCAAGAGTTTTATATTGATGGCCTATCCTTTGTGCCAGCAGTATCAGATTGGCGGAGGGTTGGTGTTGCTGAGTAGTTCTGGTACCAGTACATGTGTAGTGGATGGAGCTGGGTTCTGCAGTGCTGGTCCCAGTCAAAGGAAACAATGGCTCTTTTTCCCTATTCAAAACCAATCTGTGATCCTTGGTTCCCCAAATAATAATTAGGATATTAGTGAATATGTATCACCAGTGGAAGGTACCAGCAATTACTCGGTGTATGGTCAGGTTCAGCTGCAAAGGCACAAAACGTGTGCAGATTTAAACAGAATTGTTGCTAAAGGTGGAAATCGCACTGGGGGCCATTTACAAAGACCGGTGTTTTACGTGGGACTTTGATTCCCCCCGCTCTGCTGGAGGATGCACCTAATTTATGACAGGGCACATCATCACTGCCTGAGTGGAGTAGCTTTTCACCCACATTTATATAAGCATAAATGTTAGTGAATTTGCCAGGGTTGTTGACTCTGGCCTCGATACACCCCCGATACTTCCCAGTGGCGAGGACGGCGTAAAAACTCCACGTACAACAAAATATTGTTGCATGGGACGTCAAAAAGTTGCAAAAAGGGCTTGCATTTTTTACACCAGATTGGCATACGTAGATGACCCCCACTATGGTGTATGGTTTGTAACCTCACAAGACTAGAGGATGATGCCAGAGCTGCAGTAACCTCGGAAAAGGCCATCATTGTGCGCTTATTTTACAAAAAGCATTGTGCTCAAATTTACTAAGCTTAAAGGGGTTTTCCGACACTTCATATCCCTGATCATCTGTGTGAATATGTCAAAAAAAGCAACTTTCTGATGTACTCACTGTTTCAAAGTGGATCCGCTAACCTTTTAGCTGGTCACATTACCTGCTCCTCTGGAAAATCTTCACTTCCGCTGACATCACATTCCTCCCTGTAATATACATCCTTTCTGGGACCAGCACAGGACGGTGCGCTGGATGAGGCTATAATCCTGTGGACTGAATCGTCCCTCATCTATGGACACACTTGCAGCTCAGGCTGACTGCATTAATGCAGGAGCCGATAGAGGCGGGTGTATTCCATCCACAGAATTAAGCCCCGTCTTCCACACCGCCCCTGTCCTGGTCCTGAAGATGACATTCCTGTCTATTCCGGGGACAAGGAACTTCATCAGTAAGAGGATAGATGTGATAACAGTAGAAGTGAAGGGCACATTTATTAAGACCGGCGGCTCTGAGCTGGCGGTGGTTCCGCCGCAGTTATGTACAAGCCTCTTAATAACTTCACCTGAAACAGGTGTGAAAAATGGTAAATAAGATGGACCTACCGGCCTGTCCTCTTCCCCGGCCACAATTTAAGACATGGCGTGAGCGGGGATAAGTCGCAGATTGTGACTCAACTAACCTGTGCGTCGCACTCTGCGCCTGAAATACGACTAATATAGGCATATTTCAGCTCAAAAAATGACCACCGATGATTTTTCCGGAGAGACAGGTCACGTAACCGGTTCAGAAAGCAGCAGATCCACAGCATGTTGAACTCGTGAGTACTTTAGAATTTTTTTTTTTTATAGGTTTACACTTTACACAGATTGCTGAATAAAATACTCACACCTGTAACTTCATGCCTTTTAGTGAATATAGTGATTATAGTGTTGGCGGCCGTGATCTTCCTCCTCATCCTCCATCATAATCTTCTGGGTCTGAGCGATATACTGAAAAGGCAAAGTTCAGGTAAGAGGAGATTTTAGGAATATCACGGAATTCATGTTTTTTCTTGTGGGATTATTGACTCTGTTCCATACTTCTCTGGATTTGTGTAATGAATAGTGTTGAGCGAGCATGCTCAGCCGAGCTTGCTGTTCGGCCGAGCATGCCTACGCTCGGGTCTGCTCGGTGTTCGGCCGAACACCCAGTGTACTCGAGCGCAATGCTCGATTCTCTTCCCCGCACTGTAATGTTGATTTGTATGCTAATGCGTACAAATTCAGTTAATTAGCATACTTTTACTCCTTTCACTCGTAAAAGAGAAGTCGCAATTCTGACCTTTTTCTATTAACCAGACACCCTCCCCTCTTCCGAGCGGGGGGGGGGGTGCCTGGTTTAGTCCCATTGACTAACATTATGCTCGGGTGCTCGGCTGAGCACTCGAGCAATCCTCTAGTGCTCGGCCAGAGCACCCGAGCATACGAGCACAGAGGTGCTTGCTCAACACTAGTAATGAAGTGTGTTCCAGTCTGTATGCTCGGTGCTGTGGATTTATTTTACTACGTGTTGTCTTTATTACTTTTCCAGATTCCGGCCTTGTAGGATTTCAGAGGATTGATTTCCTCCCAGAAGCTCCAGAGGAGAAAAAAGTAGCGGAGGTGCCTGTAGTTATCACTGCCGTAGAAAGTAGACTTGGAGGGGTCATTGCTGCAATCAACAGTATTTCCAGTAATACACAGTCCAGTGTCACTTTCTACATTGTGACCATGAATGATACCAAGGAACATCTCAGGTACACCTGTCACCACTGGGAAGAAGGGGCCAGGCTATGTGAGCCACTGATTAAATGTTTTATATCAGGGATCTGCAACCTCTCGCACTCCATCTTTTCAGAAACTACAACTCCTAGAATGCTTCATTTAATTTTATTGGAGTTAAAAGAACAGCCAAACATGGTTGCTTACTGGGAGTTGTAGCTTCACAGCAGCTGGAGTGCCGAAGGTTGCTGATGTGAGAAATGGTGGACTTCTCCCTGACAAAGCTTAAAGAGGACCTGTCGCCTTTCCTGACGTCTTCTTTAAACAATTACTTGTATTCCCCATGTGTTAACCATTCTGGAACGCCTTTGCGCTCTGGTCCTGGAAGAAAGTGGCCAAAGGCACCAAGAAGGTCTGCATTGTGGGATATGGGAGCCGTTTATGGTGCTTGCCTAAGGAACATGGTCAGGAAAATTGAAAGTAGCCAACATGTTTCTCCTGTGTCAAGAGCAAGATGAAGAAGAAGGCGGTTGGAATCTGGCACAGTGGTTCTTGCAGGGAAGTCTTAGCAAGAGGAGCCTGGACCTATAGCACCACCCCTGTCATCAGAAGACCGAAGGAGCTGAAAGATCAGAACATCAATCCTTCCAGTGGAATCTGCTCTTCATCTCTTTCTCTGGACTTTTCTTTCTTAAAGAAATGTCTTGGAAAATAGGGGGGAGGGACTATTCTGGAGCATCTGTGAAGTTTGACACTGGCAGCAACTACCCCAACTGGTAATCCCCAGCTTAACCTTCATTGCAAACTGCTAGCAATTCATTCATAACTTCTAGCAGGAATAATAAAGGGATGGCATACTATTGTGTCGTATGAATAGATGCTTTAAAATTGTTATTACATGGGGAATGCTATTAGTTACTAAAATAGAGGTCAGGTTTGGTAACAAGTCCTCTTCAAAGATATCATTTGGGCTTGTTCACACAACAGTATGAATGGTTCCGTATCCGTTCCTCAGTTTTGCGGAACAGGTGCCGACCCATTCACTTCAGTGGAGCCGCAAAACATGCAGAAGCACACCGTGTGCTGTCCGCATCCATACTTCCATTCCGTGGCCCCACAAAAAAGATAAAGCATGTTCTATCCTTGTACTCAATTGCGGACAAGAATAGCATTTCTATCATAGTGCCGGCCATGTGCGGTCCGCAAATTGTGGAACACCAGCCAGTATCCGTGTTTTGCGGATCCGCAGCTTGCGGACCGCAAAACACTACAGTCGTCTGAATGAGCCCTAAGGCTAACAAAGGTCACATACTAGTGAATCAGAAGTTTGAGCACCTTGGTAACTAGTTATCTAATTCTTCCTCCAGGACCTGGCTTAGTGACTCTAAGCTTAAAAATGTCAAGTATAAGATTCTGGACTTTGATCCTCGGGTCCTTGAGGGGAAAATCCGAGCGGAAGAGCGAGCCAAACCTGTACGTAAATGTGGATTACTTTATATTGTGTCTGTATTAAAACTGTGTCTGAGATTACCACTTGTCTTCCTGTCTCTTTAGTTAACATTTGCAAGATTTTACCTCCCTGCTTTGGTCCCCGGGGTAGAGAAAATCATATATCTGGATGATGACGTCATTGTTCAAGGTACCGTTTTTTTCACAATTTGATATATATGAAGGACAATGCTCTCCTTTAGTTACAGCTGATATGAGGCAGGGTTTACATAGTGCGTTTTTCTAGCCACCAGAAAATTATATTGACAGCATTAGTGCAAGGCACAGCGCCGTCCTCCAGCAGTAGCATGCCAATAAGTTAGGAGTCTAGAAAATATCTTCTTACACACAAGCTACAGTTTGCTATTATATACAGTTATTGAATTGTGTCATTTGTACATTTTTAAAAATGTGTTTAAAATGATGTTTCCCATAGGTGACATTGTGGAGCTCTACAAGACCCCTCTAAAAGTGGGACACGCAGCTGCCTTCTCTGAGGATTGTGATTCGGTCACCTCGAAATACTTGGTCAGAGGAGCCGGTAGTCAGGTATGATGAAACTTTGTAACAGATCGCTGCTGTGCGATGAGCCATTCAGTATAACAGGCCACCCATGCGGCTGGAGACAGCCCCTTAAATGTCATCTGTCAGCAGATTTGTACCTATGACACTGGCTGACCTGTTACATGTGCACTTGGCAGCTGAAGACATCTGTGTTGGACCCGTGTTTATATGTGCCCGCATTGCTGAGAAAGTTTTAAAAGGACTTTAGTACTAATGACCTATCCACAGGATAGGTTAGAAGTATCTGATCAGTGGGACACCCAGTTTGAGAAGGCACCAGCTTCTCTCTGCTTTCCCTAGGACAGTGCCAACACGTTCATCGGTCACGTGGCCTAGGAGCAGCTCAGCCCCATTCAAATGAATGGGGCTGAGCTCGATACTAACACTATACAATGTACGGCGCTGTGCTTGGTAAGCTGCAAGAAGGTAGCGGCACTCACAGGCGCTGCCTTTTCAGAACAGCAGATCACCAAGGGTTCCGGATGTCAGACCCCCCACCAATCAGGTACTGATGACCTGCCCAGAGGATAGTTCATCAGTATTAAAATGTCAGAAAACCCTTTTAATACATGTAAATGAGCCTCCTAGGAGCAACGGGGGCGTTGCCGTTACACCTAGAGGCTCTGATTTCTCTGCAACTTCTGCTCATTCTCCACTGTGATTGACGGGGCCAGAAAGGATGGACAGGACAGACTGTGGTAATGTGGGGCTGTGGTAATGGAGACTGCATACAAGAGCTGCTCATTATCCACATCCCTATCTCCTCTCTGTACTTCAGCTGAAGATCGTATCATCTATATTCAGGATCATAATCCCTGACAAGTAGAGCAGAGAGGAGGATGGGGCAGCTCTTTACCTCAGTGTTGTGAAGTAACTTGTCCTCCTGTGTGATTAGGACAGGTTTTGTGTGTGCTAATAGGACGGCGTCCATTTTATTTCTCCTAATGATTGCTCCCTAGACAAAACGAGCCATTATAGCTAATGAAAGGTATTTGGGAAAAACAACGTGCAGCTTTCTATGGTCTCTATTGCTGTCACACGCTCCTTTACATCATGGCTAAGGCCTCTTTCACACAAGTGATATGGAACCTGTCCATCTGCTCAGTGAAAAATGGATGATTTTGCATGGAAGTTGAATTCGTGGTGTCTGTGATTGCATTCCATCTTTCCATTTTTTTTTTCCACCCGGATTGTATCTGTTTGTCTTCTGTTTCTCATGCATGTGAAGGAAAACTGAAGAATAGGGTATGTTCACACACGAACATACTGCAAATTTCAATATGAACATTTTTTCCAGCATGTGGGTTTTTTTTTTTTTTTTTTATGCTTCCAAATCATTTTATTGGGCGATTCGGCGCAGATTCTGCCCCAAGATAGGTCATGCTGCTTCTTTTTTTCCAATTGGGGGGGGGGGGGGGGGGAAAAGCAAGTGCTGCTACCCATTAAAATAGATTGGGAGGCTGCTTTGAGTCAGAAACGCGCCAAAAAACTCTGTGTGAACAGACTGTACATTGATGTCGTCCATGTGCTGTCAGTTTTTTTTTATTACTGACCTGTTGACTTGAATGGACCAGTCCTGCATGGAAAATGGATGAAGATAAAACGGGTCTTGATTTTTTTTTTATTTTCCTGAACAGACAGACAAAGCGCATGTGAATATACCCATTGAAACGAGTGGGTCAGTGTTCAGTCCAGATGCTATGCATTACAAAAACGGATCGTATGTGCATGCAAACAGCGCTTCTGTGATATAAGCCTAAGAAGTGCGCTGTCGGCACAGCATGTGTAAGGGAGTGTTACACTGCACTAGTGCCCTATTACCCCTTCTCTTATGCAGGATTCCCTTCCCGCCTATGATAGCAGGACTTTTTGTTATTGAAAAATGTTTGACATGAAAAAATTAGCATATAAAGTTATCTTAAAAAGCCTCGGAACGCTCAGCAACATTTCAGTGTAAAGAAGGATCAGGGCATGTGTGATTTCTACCTGCCCAATCCTATGCTCCCACAGGAGATCTGCTGATGCCAGGGGCTCTGACATTAATCCACTAACCCCTTTGAAAGAACTTTAGGAGAAATGACTTGTCAGTCAAGACTGTCTTGTGTTAGAGAAGAGCTCGCTGACACCTGCTTAACTTCATCTTTTACAGTATAACTACATAGGATATTTTGACTACAAGAAGGAAACCATCAGGAAGCTGGGCATGAAAGCTAGTACCTGCTCCTTTAATCCAGGTGTTTTTGTAGCCAATCTAACTGAATGGAAACAACAGAATATTACCAGGCAGCTTGAAAAATGGATGGAGTTAGATATGGCGTAAGTATTATATCTTGTGCGGTGCTTCAGTGTAGGCACTTATTTTGTTACTTTTGAGGCCTATTCACACTGCAGAGAATTATCATTAAATTGTAACTAAATTATACTGATTGTATTTTCAGTGTGTGTGTGTGTGTATATATGTATGTGTGTGTGTGTGTGTGTTATGTGTGTGTGTGTGTGTGTATATATATATATATATATATATATATATATAGATATATACATAATATACACACACTGCCCTGTGCTGACTGACTAATAAGCCAACCGGAGATGCAGAGGAGGCTGCAATGATCTCCTGCATCTACCTGTTTTACAGTGAATTCAGTGATTTGAGAATGATTAAGCTTACGCGGGCTAAGAGAAAAAAAATTATATATATATATACACCTATACACCTGGATTTAGTAGTAAAAAGTAAATAATCATCACCGTCCTACACATACAATATGGGGGGGAGGACTCAGAGTCCTCCATGTCGTAGCACATGGTCGACACCCCATAGTGATACAACAGATAAGGATATCAGTTAATTCTACCTGGATGATTTCTTCAATGGAGTGTCAAGTAAATGTCTGTGTTTGCCAGGTTTATACCTTTCAGCCCCTCCTCCAGTGTGCGGCATGCATGTCTCGAAGATAACCTTTCAAAAATTTGGCTTTCTCAACACAATGGGGGTTGGGGGGCTTGTGTATGTTCAAGGAATATCATTACACAGAATATAAAAGATACTGTAATTTAAAAGGGACAGAACCAGTACTTAAAAATACCCTTACAAGTTACAACACATTCCCAGAGGCTAGTTAGTTAGTGAGTGCGCTGAGCATAGACATTGGATGTACACTGTCTGTTGTCAGGGCAGTATATATAATTTAGCGCTATAAGAGGGAGGGAGGCAGTGAGGGCAGCAGCAGTGAGCGAGGAGCTTCCTCACTCTTCAGTACTCTATGGCAACTCTCTGCCGAAAGACAACTTCAGGAGCAGATTTTGCCTTGAGAAAGTGCAAAATCAATAAATAAAGTATATTGCAAAAATAATCAGTATCACTAGTCCTACACATTTAATTTAAAAAAAACTGTTACGCTTTAAGACTTGTTCAGGTGCAGCCATTGTTTTCCTCTGAAGTGAAATGTGTTATTACATACCGTCTATTCAAATGTATGGATGTACTGGACCTGCCAACATGAGAGTTGTTCACAATTCTGGCTCATAGATGGGGAATCCCTAGCGGGGACCCCCTCAGTACTGTTTTTATACCCTAGTGGGGCATATGGAAAAGGGTTGTCTGCACCCAGTGAATTTAGTGACTTTTTATCTATTATTAAAATTGTTCCACCCGGTTGTCAGATGCTAATGTAAAGGCACTGTCTGGTTACAGGGAAGAACTGTACAGCAAGACTCTCGCTGGCAGCATCACTGCTCCGCCAATGCTGATTGTCTTCTACAAGATGCACTCTAGTATTGACCCAATGTGGCACGTCAGGCACCTGGGTAAGTATGAATGACATTACATGTCTCATTGTAACAGGGAGAGGGTTACTCCTTGTATAAAGGATAACCAATCACCAAGGATAACTCTTCCTACAAAAGTTGTAAACTACTGGAGAACCATAGCTTGGAGACCACTAATTATGGGCCGGACATGCTGGCCTACATATTCAAAACCGTGAAAAAAAGACCCAAATGATGATGTTTGACAATTTATTGGTAACGTTTCGACTTTTCTCCATACTTAACAGATTTGGAAAGATCAAGCAAAGTCAGCGTGGTCTAAGAAAATATAATTTAGGCCACTTTGAGAACAGTAGTTGGAGTTTGAGCAAATTTTGGGCCGCCTCAAATTAATTTGCGTGTGCAGTGAAGCAAAGTGTGCTGTTCTCAAGTTTATAGAGCCTATGGGGATGAGTCTCACTCTCCAGTAACTTTTTCTACATAATCCCATAATGGTTAGGTTTTACAAAAGCATTCTTAGAAACTCCACTACATAACAGCATGTTGGTGGTTTAGTGGCCCCTTTAATTGGAAATTCTATTTTGGTTCCTGTTTTAGGGTATGCCACATCTGTATAGAATGGTTTATGACTTTGTCAAGATTTTGCTTTATTTTTGTGTAGGTTTAAAGGGTTTGTTCAGCAGTGTTCATTTTGATATATGGCTCACAGATGGTTAAATATATATATATATATATATATATAAGTCCTGCATTCCCTCACCAATTCATTGCCCCGCCAATGCTTTTCCACTTCCTGATCCCATCTCGACCACCTAACTGTTCCGCCCTAGCTCAGCTCTGGCTGTGGGAAAAGTACTCAACTTTTCTACCTGAGTTGGCCTTGGGCAGAAGTGGAGGGAGGAGGGCTGCTTTAGCTGCTAATATCTCTTGAATGGTGGCAGCTAGAAGCATGGGCCTGGTCTTTTTTAAAAGCTGACATTCATGGCAGCATTAGGCTACTTTCACATTAGCGTTTTTAAATTCTGGTATTGAGTTCCGTTATAGGGGCTCAATACCGGAAAAAAACGCTTCAGTTTTGTCCCCATTCATTGTCAATGGGGACAAAACTGAACTGAAGACAACGGAATGCTCCTGAAAGCATTCCGTTCGGTCTTCAGACCGGAGAACAAACCGCAGCATGCTGCGGTTTGCTCTCCGGTCCAGGCATCCGCACCAAGACGGATCCGGAATGACCCCCAATGCAAGTCAATGGGGACGGATCCGTTTGGTGTGGACACACGAGTAATCCGGATCTGTCCTCCATTGATTTCCAATGGGGGATCATTCTGGATCCGGCTACATACATACAGACATACAGACATACAGATACATACAGACATACATACATACTCACATACTCCAGGGACGCCGGCAGCATGTCTTCACGCGCCTCCTGCGCGCAGCTATGACGTTTCCCCACTGCGTCCAGCAGATGGCGCTGTGGGGAATCGTCATCACTGCGCGCAGGAGGCGCGTGAAGACGTTCTGCCGGCGTCCCTGGAGTATGTGAGTATGTATGTGTGTATGTCT